>CM076582.1:932306816-932560558 GCA_034641835.2 Pinus albicaulis
AGATTGCAGCCCTACACCTTGAGGGTGAAGCACACATTTGGTGGTTCAACCATTTGAGTCATGCAAGAGTGTCTACTTTTTCAGAATTTACTCAATGGTTGATAAAGAAATTTGATAAGGAGAAATCAAAGAAGGAGAAGCCCTCACCACCATTGATGGAGGAATGTACCAGTGATGATACAACTATGGAGGGGAAGCCATCATCTTTAGAAATTAGAGGAGCCAACACATTGGAGGAAGGAAATTTTTCAGCCTTCCAAGATGTTCCCAAATTTCACCAAGGTATGCCTAAGCTTCCAATTCCTATTGTTTCAAAAAATCTTATGGAGGGATGTATACCATTGCATACTGCTAATATAGAGAAACATAATTGCACTGCACTGGGCCACCTTGACTTGTTCAAGGAAGGGATGAACCACCATCCTCATGTGCCATTGTTGAGTTGCATACCAAATGTGAGGTTGGGGTGTGAATCATTGGGGGATAGGATGAACCTTGTCCAAAAAAAACTCATAGAAAACCATATGTTCATCCTTGAGTTGGAATATAAGACAACCAATGCACCATTGAGGAGTTTTACAACATTGTCATTAACGAGCAATGAAGAGGTTTTTCCTCCAGCACACTTGGATCCTTATGGGTTCAAGAGAGTCATTGGGGTGAGAACTTCTCTAGGAGATCTCCAAGGAGTTGCATTTCAACATCCCATGAAACGCAAGAATAAAAATCTGATTTGGGAGGATGGTAGTCTTCATTGGAAGGGTACCAAGATAAAGCATGGTGGGAGACACCCAAATTTGGATGAATGAGTGTGGATGGTGAGAAAGAAGATGGAGAGCCACTTGCAAATTTATGACACTGGGCATCAGAAGGCTTGCCTGCGTTGGCTATTCTTAAAGGATTTTGGCCATCATATGACATATCCTCTTTAAAAGGGTGTGTGGGTTGAAGATGTCTGGCAAGATACTTGCATTATAGGGAAACAAGGAGTATGGATGCATTGTGTTGATATGAAATTATTCATATCAAACATTATGTTTTCACCACATGATTGGTATGATGGAGGTATGAGGAGGCAACAAAAGCTTTTGTTTCTTGGGTTGTGCTTGGGAGAGCATGGGAAGATTTTCTTTCACACTTTACATGATGTTGCAGGAGTAGGAGATGGCACTATCATGGTGCAAAGGGGCTACTCCTTATCCTTGGATGATCAGGAGGTACTTCCACTTTGGAAGGAATTTCCTATATGTAGCAACATTATGGGAGACGTATTTGACAATGAGCATGTCAAAGAATGGAGCTATGAGTTTGCAAGAGCCTATTTACATAAGCGAACAATGGTGTCACTTAATGGGAGTTGGGGTTTATTGATGGAGTATTTCGAGGATCAATTCCCATTTGATGCACTTGGTGGAAGAGGTGGAGGGGAGAGTGATGAAGTAGTGGATGGAAACATCTATTACTGTGATATGTTCTTCTTGACTTGGATTTCCAAGCATAAGAATGAGGATCCTCATGCAGCATATGACTCATTTATCTTCATAAGAGGATGTTATACTGCTATGGAGGACTTATCATGGATCCATACATCTTCTTACTTCCAGCACATGGTAAGAATCTTATTTTTTCATTTGTTGATTTTCTAACCAGTATTTGCATACTCTTACCATT
Organism: Pinus albicaulis; assembly: GCA_034641835.2. Taxonomy (NCBI): domain Eukaryota; kingdom Viridiplantae; phylum Streptophyta; class Pinopsida; order Pinales; family Pinaceae; genus Pinus; species Pinus albicaulis. The sequence goes on from CM076582.1 coordinate 932,308,488, forward strand.
TCTATTCAGCGCATTTCTTCGTAAGAGGGCAAGATTTTCACTAGGCTCCATGGTCAATTTTGGACCAAATTATATGATGGAGACAACCATGTTTTGTGTGGCCTTGGGTAAGTGTTATATTATTTCATGTATGCTCAGTTAATGTACCAAGTAATTTACTATTCACTAGTAGATGTGATGACATACATAACTAGCAATTTGTGAAGAAAAAACTTGCCATGCTATTTTCTAAAGCAGCAATTTGGAAAACTGCGCTGTAACCACTTGGGAGACTGTTGGTATCTTCCAGTACCATATGAAACCTTAATTATTTCCCTCATTTTGATGCTAATCATGATTTCATGTGCTGATGTTGTTCTTATTTTTATTGGTAGCATGATTGGGGGAGAGACACATTGGTTGGATGTGTCCTTGGGGGAAGAGGATTCCCACACTTTTTTCATTACATGTTCTAATGGGAGCATGGGAGATGATATGGCCACTACAGCAAAAAAATTGTTCCTTTATGAGGTGGGCCATAGGATTGATTGGATGCCAAATGATGATCAAGTCCTATTCATCATATATGGTATGGTTTGGGCCACCTTGATTCATAATGTTGGAGAGGAGATCCTTGGAGGTCTAGTCTTATTCTTGCCACTTAAGGGAAACCTTATTGCAGCCCAAGATCAGCAGAAAATCTACACTTATCATAAGTGGAGAGGAGGGCAGTGTCGAGTAGGCTATTTTGTCTACCGTGTTTAGATTTCAAACCCACCTACATTGCAGGAGCTCAAGGTGGAAGAGGATTTTCAGGAGTTGCCATGTTGGGAGGTAACTCATTTTGTATGGATGATTTCTTGGGGATGGAGGATTCACATGGGAATGATTTTTCCCAATACATTTCAAATCTCATACCTCAAAGGGACCTCTAGACAACACCTTATTTCCTCCTTGAGTACTTGTTGAAGCATAGAAAATATCTGCTTCAAACATTGGGGAAGACCACCCGGTCGGGACCTTAGGACAACTCCTTATCTGTTTGGTATGGTGGCTCCGACTGGATTGAAAGGACCAGTTTCCTTATAACTAATGATTTGATGATGGATTGATTTGGATGAATTAAAATGGGACTAAACGACTAAAATGAAACTATCTAATCTAGTTTAAGTACTGATAAGGAAATTCTAAGACTAACTCGGGTATCATATGTGAATACAAATTAAAATTATTCCAATTTAACAATAACCATAAAAATATATTAAAGTTTAATTGAAATGTGCAGCGACAAATAAAGATAACTCTGTTTAAGGATTTAAACAAAGTTATATTAGCATATTGTATTCATCATTGTATATCAGTTTACATACACTTATGAAAGATGAATATTTCTAATATAATAAAAAATGATATATAAAGAAATATTGTGAAAACGAAATATATATAAATGATAGCAAATTTAAAAGAGAATATCATATAACAAAAGAAATTAACAATGAGTAGATAAAAATACCTTATCCATCTTGAAAGTTTCAAATGAAATCCGATACTCTGATCCAGTAATTCCAATGCAAAATAAAATCCAAGGTACAAAAATGCAACTCTTTAAAAATAATTTCGCACAAAAATCACCAGATGTGATCCTTTATAAAATATAAGATTCAATGGAGTACATAAATGTAATCTCCAAGTAAAAAATATTACAACTCTGGACCCCTTCTCCAATGCATGAGAGGGGTTTAAATATGACATTACATGAAAACAAAATCATACTACTAATGCTACAATCTACTAACTTTAAAAACAGAAATGCTATCTTTTGTGGAACTGATTCATTGCTTTTACTCCTCGTTCAATGTAACCAAGTGGAAAATTTTCAAAATTTCCTGGACCTCCAATGGATGACTCATCTTGGAATGTAACTGTCCAGCATATGTGGCATCAGAGAATTCTGGAATCAAACAAACAAAAGCATTTGATAAGAATTTAATAGCTAATTTTTTATTGTGTGGCTTAATTAGATAAGTCCACATATTTTCCCAAGATATTGTTTGAAGCTCGTTGATCTGTTGACTTTTATTCATTATTTCTTCTTTCCATCTGCAATCGGTTTCTTTAACTATAGGAAAACTGCCTGGAACACAACCTGAAATGAGATTAATTGCATACAAGCTGTCATTGATAAATTGTGTTATATTACCCATCATGCCTCTAGCTCTTGATATAGCTCTCTCGGCTTTCATTAACTGTTGTTCCCATTCTGTAAACATGATCTCTTTATGTCTTTCCTCTATCCTAGGAAGATTAGCTTTTCTTCCTCTTTCTGTATCTTGCCAAGTAAGAAATTCAGAAATCCTTTCATCGGCGTCATCAATTTCTTGCCTGAGAGTAATCATGTCCTGGATCAAGGATGATGTGATATCACAAAATGGTTCTGCTTGTGTTAATTTTGTACAAAATGCATTTAAGTACTGAGACAACAGTTTATTCACTTCAAGAGCCTCTGATTTGAATTCATTTAATTTAGGGAAATCCTTGAACTTATCTAAAGCTGTTTGAAATTCTTTTTCTTGTACAATCTTTGTATTATTCTCATTTTGCAACAAATTTTGTAGCTTTGAAATTTCTTGATACAACTGTTGTTGTTTGCTTAAAGCCTGTTCATCAACTTTCTTTTTTTTCTGTGGCAAGTTGCTCTTCTAGCTCTTTAAATCTGAGCTATTGATCTTGTAATTGCTGTTCCAATTGAGCAATCTTCTGCTGATTTTCATTAGCTTGTTCTTCAAGTAAAGCTATACGTAGATCTTTCTGGGTCATTTACTGAGAAACTTCTACAGCTTTATCTATTGTTGCAGCACTTTATGCTCCTACATATTGGGACAACTTAGTGAGATACTCAGATGGATTCACTTCAGCATTGTTATAAACAATGTTCATGAATTCCTCCTGTGAAGCAGAAAATGTGTCTTGATCAATTCTCCTCCTTTTTCTCTGTTTTTTCACAACTGCTTTATGTTTAGGACTGTAGAATATATCTAGGGGAGGAATTTCCTCAATCTTCAGTATAATTTTCACTGTAGGATGTTCAGGAATGATTTCAACATCCTGATCTTCTGGCTTTTTCTCTTTAGGATTATCCTGCAGTCCTAATTGATGAGCAAATTGATTATATTGTTTCAAAAATTGTGACGAAACATTAGGATCAAAAGAGTCTAATATTTTCTCAGTAGTTTTGTTTCCTCCAAGTTGTGTATCTGATTTCCCTGTATTTGTTTCCTGTTCATTGGTTTTGCTGTATGATCCTTCTTTTTAATTATGCATATTAGTATCAGTACTTGTGCATTATTTCTCTGTTTGAGTTGTGGACTGCTGATCAGTATTTACATCGGATTTTCCATCAGTATTCTCTTTCTGAACATTAGGTTTTCCATCAGTGCTCACCTTTTCAGTATGTACAATAGGATCATTTCCTATAACTTCCTTTTGTATCTGTGCAATGGGCTGGTCAGTAGCTGATTGGGTAGTGACCTTACTGGTAGATGTTTCTCCTGCTCTTTTTCCAGATGTATCCTCTGTTTCTGACTCTTGCATAGGAACTCTTAATTGGTCTAGAGGAACTTTCAACAATCTTTGTCTTCTAAATAGCATAAATTTATTCATCTCTTCTTTCTGGAATTTGGACTTGGCCAAATTATAAACTTGAGAAAATTTCTCTAATGAAACAAACAAATTATCAAATTCATCCGGTTCATGCTCGAATCAAGCAATCGAAACTGAAGAAGTAACATTAAAAGCTATCTTTTGTGGATCATACTGTCTCCCTGGGATTGTTGCGAATTTTAAGTGCTTTATTTTGACGACTTCCTTTTCTGCATGTTTGAAGTCATTCAAAGTAAAATGTCCACAATTGAATGGAAAAGAAGGCCACATTCTTTTCTTATTGTTGCTCAGAGATCTGGACATTCCTTCAACTGTCAATTGATAGGATATTTCCTGGGCTAGAAGTTTATCTGGAACAAAAAGAGGGAGAACATGGGGTTCCACAATACTCCCAAAAATCCTGACATACGTGAATTTTTCTTCTCCAAACCAATCTCCTATTGAGGATAAGTCAGTTTTAGCTTTGTCGGAGAATCTAGGAGGGAAGCGATTGAAAATGGTTTGAAAGACTGGGATAAGGAAACCATGACATATTCTATAAACATGATCTTTGAAATGAACTTTCCAAAGGAGTTTATGATATATATGAATCGGAGTAGGATCTTTAGAAGTCCATTTCCATCCTAACAAGGGAAACTCAGAATTGAAACAAAGGGCATCTAGAATATAAGCACAGAAGAAAAAGGGAGTGGAATTTCCAGCGTTTTTATCTTGTCTATATTCGAGTATCCTATTAGCTATCCTATCGGAAAGAATGACAGCCCAATCCATAATTTCGGAATTGACAGCAGCAAGGATTAAAGGAACCATTTGTATAGAAAACCTAGCAGAATTGTCATTACCAAATAATCTACACATCATGGCAGCGGCATAACAGTATGGGGGTAAGAGAGAATCTACTGAATACATACCGGATGACTCATTTTTGTGCTTTTCAGGATTTTTTCTCCATTCTTTGATAGGTTCAGATTGAACCTTGTTACTGTCAGAAAACTCTTTGAAAAATTCTTTGTTATACATCTTCTGCGGATCCGGGAGATGATACATTGCTTTAATGTCTTCTGCTTTAAATGATCCAAAAGATGCTCCAGAAGCCGAAACAAACATTCTGTTCTTTATTTCTACATTATCGATTACCCACCGAATCACATCATAATAAGGAATGATGTTTGCTCTGGCTGCAATTCGATGTAGGAATGAGTTTGCAAGTATTCTATTAGTAATCTCAGAGTTGGAATCTGAGTCATCTTCATCAGGAACTGAAACCTTTGATATTGTGACTTTAGGATTTTCACTTTCAATCAGATCATAAAATCCTTCCCATGTCATTTTTCCCATCCCTTGACATGATGTATCCGTAACTAGCTTCAGATTTACTGGTCTTTCCTTTGAGACTGTAGGAATCTCAACAAACTTAGCAGCACCAGCAACCTTCATTCTTCTTGTTCTCTTCGACATTTCGGTATCTGGTATTATTTCCCTCGGTCTAAGAATGAAAGGGTTTAGTGTTCTTTGATTCTGCAAGGAAATAAGCTATCAGTCATGATAAACAAGCAAGTGAAAAGAACAATTATAAAAATTATGAACTCACAATTCATTATTTATTGATTCCGTATAACACTTAAATGTTTTCCTTGGGTCACACTCACGTAAAAACAGAATCATAAACCAATATTTGTTTTGATTTGCTATTCAATGTTGAACGTACTATTGGAGATTTGGCGCTTGTGAAATAATATAAATTTACCTATTTTTGAATTCTTCCGATGTGAAAAGTGTATAGTGTATGAATATCAATCGCATCGGAAATATTCAAATGGTACATAAATATCACAATACAAACTTCTCCGATTTCCGATTGTGATTATAGTATATCGCATTGGGGAATTTGACCACAAAGAATTTATTAGAAAGTGCTCCGATTATGCGATTGCGATTGATCGCATTGCATCAAAAATATGAAAAAACAATGTATAACATAAATCATTTGCAATTGGCGATTTGCGATTGAACTAATCGCATCGGAGATTTTGAGCTTCTATATAAAACTTTTCTTTAAAGATTTCTCCGATTTCCAATTGCGATTACTGTTCATGGGACTTTTTATAATTGACTTGTTTTATATGATAACGTCTTTTATATTTGATCAGATCGGAAGTTTTGAATGTTGTATTTTGTTTGTCCACACTTGGTCATAAAAATATGCAATGAGTTTTTCAAACAATGAATCTTTATTTCTAAGTCTTTTATTCCTATATTAAAAGAAAAAGGGACCCTATTTCTAAATGAATTTTATTCTAAAATTTTGAAAAAAGGGAGGGTTTTTGTACAGTACAACAATTGGAGATTCACTGGAAGAAACAGTTATCTCTGAAAAAATAAAATGAATACTATATTTCTAGTAAGTAAAGATTTTTAAAGATAATGAAAACTATCTTAGGATAATTCAAATAAAATCTAACTATGAAAAATAATAAAAATTACTTACAATTTCTTTCTAATTTCTTAAGAATAAAACCATTTTTGGGTTATCTCAAGCTTTGATTGGTTGTTAATAATTAAGTAAGTGGATTTCTCCAAGTTTGGTTTTATAATATACTCTATTGTCATAGGCATTGCCTCTGCTGCCTGCAAATGTTCATAGTCTAGACAGGGTTACCTTTTAACCATTAACTATTCATTATCCCATCCAACTAAGATTATGAATTTTTAAAAGATAAATTCATAAGACATATTATCTCATGTTTTTGTCTTTTACTTATTTTTTATTTTTAAGAGCCATTGTCCTGGTTTGGTAGCCATTTAATAACAATGCCATTCACTAGTTGTAATTAAACTGAACAAGCTGGCTCGTGATGAGACCCCTTGTCTTATATTTATAAGCCATTACCCTATTTTGATATGCAGTATTGGTAATGTCAGTTTTATTACTTCTTATGAACATGGTAAGCAGGGTCATGATGAGACCTCTTATCTCTTAAAATTTTCATATAATTTCTTAGAATTAAATTCTAAAAAATCACAACTTAAATGGATGGGGTGAAATAGTTTTATCCTTAAGAATCAATGGATGACAATTTTCAGAGCTTCTTGAGTACCAAGACTTTGAAAAAATCTTTACTTTTATATATAACATTTCTCTGCTCAATAAACTTATAATTATTTACATTTTCCTCAAGTTTTCAAAAGATCATGCAAATGATTGGAATAATCTTTCAAAGTTTAACATCTTACTTTAAACTATCCAAAGACTGTGATCATCTCTTTAAAAATTCTTATTTACACAAAATAAATATTTATATTATTCGTCCTAAGAAATTTTCTTAATAGTAAACAGTCAATTAGAGACTTATTAACAACCTTTATTTACAAAACAATCAAAAACTTTGCAGAAAGGAATATGTACAAGTAAGAATGGGTTACCTTCTTATGAAAAGAATTTCTTCAAGACAAGCCCATTTACAGGAAGAGATTCTCTCTTTCCTGTTAAATCTTGGAGTATGAATGTATTTGAGCCTATATTTTCAGCAATCTGAAATGGTCCAAGCCACATTTTCTGAAACTTGGTATGCTTACCTTTTTCTTCATGTGCTTTATCCCATTTCAGAACAAGATCACCAATTGACAAAATCTTTGAGCCGGTAGAACTTGCATCAAAAGAATATTTTACAAGCTTTTGATGTTTTTCATGAATAATTTTTTCTTTATCTCCATCTTATTCTAATTTAAGGATTTGATCATATCTCAATTGAATGGATGAAGAAGGATTTTCTTCAATGAATTGCACTAGGGCTAATGATGGGAGAGTAAGATTTGATGGTATTACAGCTTCTTTTCCATAAACTAAATTGAAAGGTGAAGTTCCTATTGAAGTTTTTTGAGTAATACGATCAGCCCATAATGCAAAAATTAAATATTTGTGCCAATTCTTTTGATTTTGATCAATGGTCCTTTTAATGATTTTGATAAGATTTTTGTTAGTGGATTCAGCGAAACCATTACCTTGTGGATAATAATTTGCTGAATATTTCAGTTTGAAACCTCTTTTGATTGCAAATTCCATTATACTATTTCCAGAAAAATAAGATGCATTATCAAAGACAAGAGCGTTAGGTACACCAAACCTGGTTATGATGAATTGATCTATGAAATCAATAATTGTATCAGAATTGGCTACCTTCAAAGGGATTGCTTCTACCCATTTTGTAAAGTAATCTGTTGCTGTAAGGATGTATTTGTGTTGTTTGGAAGAATGAGGTACTATCTCACCAATAATTTCAAGCCCCCATTGCTCAAATGGTTGCTCAATATTTACTGGCTGCAAAGGAAAAGCAGGTTTCCTTTGTCTTCCACTAGCAGTTTGACAAATTTTGCACTTCCTCACATAATCATGTGTATCTTTGAAAAGGGTAGGCCAATAATAACCAGCATGGATTATTTTGTGAGCTGTAGTATCACCTCCAAAATGACCTCCTGCTGGTCCATCATGCAATTCCTGCAACACCTTTTCAGCTTCAGTCTTTTCAAGACATCTTAATAGGATTGAGTCATAATTCTTTCTGAATAACACATTATCAATGATCTCATATTTAATAGCCTTCAATCTTAAAGCACGTTTGTTCTTATAACTGAGATTAGAAGGAGCATACCCATTTTTCAAGTAGTAGATGAGATCAGCATACTGAGATTCAGAATCTGTAACACTTATCTGACTTACTTGAATATCATTGTTTGGATCTTGATTTTCTGGTATGTTATGAGCTCCTACCAATAATCTGCAAAATCCTTGTCCTCTAACAATCTTAGATGGCTTAATATCAATATCATATTCTTGCAAAGCTATTACCCAGTTAGCTCTCTTTTCTCCTACTTCCTTTTGAACTAATAATTGTCTCACTACAGAGAATGGGACAATGATTTTTGTATGTGTTTTCAAGAGAAAAGGTCTGAAATGTTTGATGGATTTAAACATGTCAAAGGCTTGTTTTTCAACATCGGAATAATTAAGGTCAGCTCCTTGCAGATTTTAGCTAAAGAAAGAAATTGGTGCTTCAATTTTCTGATCATTGAGCTGTGTTAAAATAGCAGCATAGGATGTTTCGGTGGCCAAAGTATACAAAGTAAAATCTTTAGAAAAATTAGGGGTATTCAATGTTGGTGCATTAATGATCACTTGTTTGATTGCCTCAAAGGCTTGTTTCTCTTTATGCCCCCATTTGAATACTGAATTTTTCTTGATCATATTTTGCATAGGTAAAACAATCTGAGAAAAATCAGGAATGAATCTTTTTACAAAATTGATTTTCCCAAGAAATGATTGCATGGATTTTTTATTATGAGGTAAAGAAATATCAGAAATTTCTTTTACTCTGTCTGGATCAATGTATATACCTATCTTTTGACACAACAAACCCTAAAATTTTTCCTTCATCAAGAGCAAAGAAAGATTTCTTTGGATTCAAGGAAATACCAAACCTTCTACATCTTTCAAATATTTTCTTTAAATCATGTAGATGATTGGCTCTCTTTTTTGAAAATACTGTTACGTCATCAAGATAAATAACAACTGATCTATTGATCAGACCTTTAAATTCTATGTCCATGGCTCTTTGGAAAGTTTCTCCTGCATTTATTAGACCAAAAGGCATTTTCTGATAAGCATATGTTCCCCATTTGGTTTTGAAAGTGGTTTTCAACCTGTCCTCTGGATGAACTAAGATTTGATTATAGCCTGAGAAACCATCAAGGAAGGACATGAGTTCAGAACCAGTTTCTTTTTGAAGTATCTGTTCCATGGTTGGCAATGGGAAATTGTCTTTTAAACATGCCTTGTTTAAATTTCTAAAATCAATACAGATTCTTATATCACCATTTTTCTTCCTTACAGGTACCATATTGGAAACCCAATTGGAATGCCTTACAGGAAAAATGATTTTTGCTTTCAAAAGTTTATTAAGTTCTGATTTGATTTGAATTTCAAGATTTGGATGAATCTTTCTTAACTTTTGTTGAACAGGCTTGATATCGGAAAGCATTGGAATCGTGTGTTGAATAACAGAAGTGTCATACGTTTTTAAATCATCATAATTCCAAGCAAAAACATTTTTATATCTATTCAGAAGTTTAATGAAAACATTTCTTTCCTCTGGAGTTAAATTGAGTCCTAAATTAACATTTTGAGGATTAGAATCAGAGCCAAGGTTTACTAATTCAATCTTCAAAGTGGAACTTTGAAGTTTAGCATTAGTGACTTTCTTGAATCTGTCTTTAATATCATATAAGTCCTCCGATTTAACAACATATTTTGGAATGGGATTTTCATTACCTTTTGAGGAAATTTGCAGATCATGATCATCTTCATCAATAATTTGTTCATCATATGATTTCTCTGAAGTCATGAAATTCAAAATATCTTGATCATGGTGGAATACTCTCCAATTTGTGATATTATCTGGAACAGATGGGCGAAAAATCAATTATACTAAAAATCTATCAGGACTGCAATCTTCAGCAGGAAGGAGTTTTGATGCAACATTAGCTAACAAATCAGCTGATGCATTTTGATTCCTAGGAATAGAAGAAATATTGAATGCTAAAAAATTAGTGGTAAGATCTTTTACTAGGGTTTGATAGTGTTTGAGATCTCCTGAAAGGAAAATGATGGTATTTCTAACTTGTTTTATGAAAATTTCGGAATCACTATAGACTTTCAAGTATTTAACATTTAACCCTATAGCTTTATAAAGCCCTTGAATCAAGGCTTCATATTCTGCAGTATTGTTTGTACACTCAAATTCTAACCTACATGATAGCATGGTTTTCTCTCCATCTGGATCAATTAAGATGCATCCTGCTCCAGCCCCATCACTAGATTTTGATCCATCAAAATATAATGACCAAAATAAAGATTTATCTATTGGTTTATCTACAATTGTATCAGAAATATTTACAATTCTAGAAGAATCAGACTGTGAAAAATTTTCTAATTGAGAAACAAAAGTATTTACAGAAAAGGGTGATTGTGGTGCTTTGAAGTTCCCAAGGAATGACTCAGCAGAATAACCTCCAAGAATATTGTTGTTGAATGCCACAGGCTCATTAGATTGTTCAAATTCAGTGACAGTGTGCATCATATGTTTTTCTCGTTCAACTTTGATTTGATTTGGTTTCCCTTTATAGGGAAGCCACATATGTGAATAATCAGTTGCGATATAACCATTAAGTTTTGCAAACCAGTCTCTACTTAAGACTAATCCATAGAATTTAGGAATATCTGCAATCAAAATATCAACTCTTTGGAAAATCCTAGGATCAGAAGCTAGTCTAATAGTAACTGAATTGATTTCCCCTACAACTTCAAATTTAGAGCGATCCAATTGAACTATGTGAACTGCCGATTTTTGTGGTTCAATATTCAATTTGGCACAAATTGAAGTAGGCATTATATTAGAGGATGCTCTAGAATCGATTAAGCAATTATGTAGATTCTTATTGTACATTTCATAAGTCAAAAGAAAAGGAGGAATCTGAGAATTTGATCTTTCTCCAATGAGCACAGTATCAGTAGCATCTACTTTGTCTAGTGGCTTAACGGTCCCTTTCGCTGCTTTTGCAACTACACCACTTGCTAAAGGTGCAATTGGTGTAGCATTTAACTCTTTTAATAGCAACTTCTGCTGGTGTTTAAGTTTGCTGAGTTCATGTAAGGAAATTTTTGCTTTAATCTTTTTCATGTCTTCAACAATGTTATAGTCCATGGGATCTGATATCACTAAAGTCTTTGATGTCGATGTAGGAGGATTAGAAGAAGATGGCTGATTTTGAGTGGGTAATGGAGAAGTTTTCTTTGCAGGGGATTTGTCTTTGGTACTTGGAGTCGTAGTTTTCTTCTTAGGAACTGTTTGTACAGGTTCTGATGTAGATTTACTCCTAGTACTTATAGGAATAGCTTCTTGTTCTACCTCACTATCAAAATTAGGGAGAATAAAATCCCACTTTCCATGCAATTCAGTTATTTCTTCATTCTCATCTTCCTCCTCTGATACTGGAGGAGTATCTTCTTCTTCTTCCTTTTTCGATTTTGCATTAGAGATTGAATTGGGAGGTTTAGATTCAACTTGAGTTCTTTTAAAATTTCGGAATGGTTTTTTGGGAGAGGTCTCTGCCACTTGATTTTTAATTTCAACCATTTCATTAGACATGGTTTTAAGAACTTTTTGTAAACCTTCCATGTCATATGGGTCTTTGGCTGTCTTTTTTCTTGAATAATCTTTAAAGCTGACTTTCTTGGATTTTCTTTCCTCAATAGCATTTTTCTTATCTAGAGAAATAATTCATTTCTCTACTGCGATAGCTTCTTTCATATTCTCAGCTAAAGTAGGTTTTGCAGCTCTATCTACAAAAATTGCTATGTTTGAGGGCAAAGCAGCTATGTACCATTCAGTTTTGACTTGTTCACTAGGCTTTGAATCTGTAGGGATTTTGTTCAAAAGTTTGTTGAATCTAGAGTTGAAATCTTTAATGAGCTCCTTGGGTTCTGTCTTCAAATTTGAGAGATCGTTGATTAAAGTGGCTATTGATCTGTCATCTCCAAATTTGGTTAAAAAATGATCTGCGAAGATATCCCAACTTGTTATGGATCCTGAAGGTAATGAAAAGTACCAGGATCCTGCTGCCCCTTGAAGAGTATAAGGGAATAGTCTGACTACAACATCTTCTTCTTCGACTCCATTCAAATTTACAGCCAGCATAAAGTTATTGATGTGTTCTTTAGCTTGAATGTTAAGCTCTGGACTGAACTTTGGAAGCCATTTTCCAGGATTTTCAGGTAAATCATGTAAAGGTGCAGGCATGTTAACAGCCCCTGGACTAGCCCATGGTCTCTGTGCCATTATTGTAACAACTTTTGAAGGAGTAGTAGAGACTGGTGGTGTTTGAACAGAAGTTGTTGGAATAGATGATGTTCGGATTGATGATGATTAAGCAGATGATGTGGAAACACTTGCACTTTGTTGAGTTGGGGTTTGGGAAATAGGTGATTGAATATGAGATGAAGAACTTATATCACTTTCTGATTCCGATTGAGTTCTTCTTGTCTTGAATCTACTAGGTAAAGGGAATTCTTTCGGAGAAATACCAAGTTTTTCACTTTGTAGCCTAGTAAGAGGTTTTGAAGGAACAAATTTTGAGCTTACACTACCTTCAGATATTTCAGACTCATCTAGAGATAATGAGAATCCTTTCAATTTATGGATTAAATCTTGTACTTCAGGAGACTCAGGAGGTTGTTTGTCTGATTGTTTTGAGACTTTGGTAGTGGGTGTCTGAATATTCTTCTCAATTCCTTCTCTAGGATTTTGTAATTCAGAAGAAATTGAAGAAGTTAATGAGGGTGTTTTGCTCTCAGAATGGCCCGTGGATAAAGATTTACTTGCCATTCATAGCTCATGCCCTCCTTCTAGCACCAAAAATGTTGAAGCCTAGAAAATCTCTGCTTCAAACATTGGGGAAAACCACCCGGTCGGGACCTTAGGACAACTCCTTATCCGTTTGGTATGGTGGCTCCGACTGGATTGAAAGGACCAGTTTCCTTATAACTAATGAGTTGATGATGGATTGATTTGGATGAATGAAAATGGGACTAAACTACTAAAATGAAACTATCTAATCTAGTTTAAGTACTGATAAGGAAATTCTAAGACTAACTCGGGTATCATATGTGAATACAACTTAAAATTATTCCAATTTAATAATAACCATAAAAATGTATTAAAGTTTAATTGAAATTTGCAGCGACAAATAAAGATAACTCTGTTTAAGGATTTAAACAGAGTTATATTAGCATATTGTATTCATCATTGTATATCAGTTTACATACACTTATGAAAGATGAATATTTCTAATATAATAAAAAATGATATATAAAGAAATATTGTGAAAACGAAATATATATAAATGATAGAAAATTTAAAAGAGAATATCATATAACAAAAGAAATTAGCAATGAATAGATAAAAATACCTTATCCATCTTGAAAGTTTCAAATGAAATCTGATACTCTGATCCAGTAATTCCAATGCAAAATCAAATCCAAGGTACAGAAATGCAACTCTTTAAAAATAATTCCGCACAAAAATCACCAGATGTGATCCTTTATAAAATATAAGAGTCAATGGAGTATAGAAATGTAATCTCCAAGTCCCAAAAATATTACAACTCCGCACCCCTTCTCCAATGCATGAGAGGGGTTTAAATATGAAATTACATGAAAATAGAATCCTACTACTACTGCTACAATCTATTAACTTTAAAAACAGAAATGATATCTTTTGTGGAACTGATTCATTGCTTTTGCTTCTCGTTCAATGTAGTCAGGTGGCAAATTTTCAGCATTTCCTGGACCTCCGATGGATGACTCATCTTGGAATGTAACTGTCCAGTGTATGTGGCATCGGAGAATTCTAGAATCAAACAATCAATAGCATTTGATAGGAATTTAATAGCTAATTGTTGATTGTGTGGCTTAATTAGATAAGTCCACATATTGTCCCAAGATATTGTTTGAAGCTTGTTGATCTGTTGACTTTTATTCATTATTTCTTCTTTCCATCTACAATCGGTTTCTTTAACTTTAGGTAAACTGCCTGGAACACAATTTGAAATGAGATTAATTGCATACAAGCTGTCATTGATAAATTGTGTTATATTACCCATCATGCTTCTAGCTCTTGATATAGCTCTCTCGGCTTTCATTAACTGTTGTTCCCACTCTGTAAATAGGATCTCTTTATGTCTTTCTTCTATCCTAGGAAGATTAACTTTTCTTACTTTTTCTGTATCTTGCCAAGTAAGAAATTCATAAATCCTTTCATCGGCGTCATCAATTTCTTTCCTGAGAGTAATTATGTCCTGGATCAAGGATGATGTGATATCAAAAAATGGTTATGCTTGTGTTAATTTTGTACAAAATTCATTTAACTGTTGAGACAACAGTTTATTGACTTCAAGAGCCTCCGATTTGAATTCATTTAATTTAGGGAAATCCTTGAACTTATCTAAAGCTGCTTGAAATTCTTTTTCTTGCACAATCTTTGTATTCTTCTCATTTTACAACAAATTTTGTAGCTTTGAAATTTCTTGATTCAACTGTTGTTGTTTTCTTAAAGCCTGTTCATCAAATTTCTTCTTTTCCTGTGGCAAGCTGATCTTCTATCTCTTTATATCGGAGCTCTTGATCTTGTAATTGTTGTTCCAATTGAGCAATCTTCTGTTGATTTTCATTATCTTGTTCTTCAAGTAAAGCTATATGTAGATCTTTTTGGGTCATTAACTGAGAAACCTCTGCAGCTTTATTTATCGTTGCAGCACTGTATGCTCCTGCATATTTGGAAAACTTAGTGAGATCCTCAGATGGATTCACTTCAACATTCTTATAAACAATATTCATGAAATCCTCCTGTGTAGCAGAAAACGTGTCTTGATCGATTTTTCTTCTCTTTCTCTGTTTTTTCACAACAGCTTTATGTTTAGGACTGTAGAATATATCCAGGGGAGGAATTTTCTCAATCTTCAATATAATTTGCCCTGTAGGATTTTCAGGAATGATTTCAACATCCTGATATTCTGGCTCTTTCTCTTTGGGATCATCCTGCAGTCCTAATTGATGAGCAAATTGATTATATTGTTTCAAAAATTGTGAGGAAACATTAGGATCAACAGAGTCTACTATTTTCTCAGTAGTTTTGTTTCCTCCAAGTTGTGTATCTAATTTCTCTGTATTTGTTTCTTGTTCATTAGTTTTGTTGTCTGATCCTTCTTTTTGACTATGCACATTAGTATGAGTACTTGTGCATTCTTTCTCTGTTTGAGTTGTGGACTGCTGATCAATATTTACATTGGGTTTTCCATCTGTATTCTAACATTAGGTTTGCCATCAGTGCTCACCTTCTCAGTATGTACAACAGGATCATTTCCTATTACTTCCTTTTGTATCTGTACAATGGGCTGGCCAGTAGCTGATTGTGTAGTGACCTTACTAGTAGATGTTTCTCCTGCTGTTTTGCCAGATGTATCCTCTGTTTCTGACTCTTGCATAGGAACTCTTAATTGGTCTAGAGGAACTTTCAACAATCTTTGTCTTCTAAATAACATAAATTTATTCATCTCTTCTTTCTGGAATTTGGACTTGGCAAAATTATAAACTTGAGAAAATTTCTCTAATGAAACAAAAAAAACATCAAATTTAGTTGGTTCATGCTCGAATCGAGCAATCGAAACTGAAGAAGTAACATTAAAAGCTATCTTTTGTGGATCATACTGTCTCCCCAAGATTGTTGTGAATTTTAAGTCCCTTATTTTGACGACTTCCTTTTCTGCATGTTTGAAGTCATTCAAAGTAAAATGTCCACAATTGAATGGAAAATCAGGCCACATTCTTTTCTTATTGTTGCTCAAAGATCTGGACATTCCTTCAACTGTCAATTGATAGGATATTTCCTGGGCTAGAAGTTTATCTAGAACAAAAAGAGGGAGAACATGGGGTTCCACAATACTCCCGAAATTCCTGACATACGTGAATTTTTCTTCTCCAAACCAATCTCCTATTGAGGATAAGTCAGTTTTAGCTTTGTCGGAGAATCTAGGAGGGAAGCGATTGAAAATGGTTTGAAAGACTGGGATAAGGAAACCATGACATATTCTATAAACATGATCTTTGAAATGAACTTTCCAAAGGAGTTTATGATATATATGAATCGGAGTAGGATCTTTAGAATTCCATTTCCATCATAACAAGGGAAACTCAAGATTGAAACAAAGGGCGTCTAGAATATAAGCACAGAAGAAAAAGGGAGTGGCATTTCCATCATTTTTATCTTGTCTATATTCGAGTATCCTATTAGCTATCCTATCAGAAAGAATGAGAGCCCAGTCCATAATTTCGGAATTGACAGCAGCAAGGATTAAAGGAACCATTTGTATATAAAACCTAGCAGAATTGTCATTACCAAATAATCTACACATCATGGCAGCGGCATAGCAGTATGGAGGTAAGAGAGAATCTACTGAATACATACCAGATGACTCATTTTTGTGCTTTTCAGGATTTTTTCTCCATTCTTTGATAGGTTCAGATTGAACCTTGTTACTGTCAGCAAACTCTTTGAAAAATGATTTGTTATAGATATTCTGCAGATCCGGGAGATGATACATTGCTTTAATGTCTTCTGCTTTAAATGATCCAAAAGATGCTCCAGAAGCCAAAACAAAAATTCTGTTCTTTATTTCTACATTATCGATGACCCACTGAATTACATCATAATAAGGAATGATGTTTGCTCTAGCTACAATTCGATGTAGGAATGAGTTTGAAAGTGTTCTATTAGTAATCTTAGAGTCGGAATCTGAGTCATCTTCATCAGGAATTGAAACCTTTGATATTCTGACTTTAGGGTTTTCACTTTCAATCAGATCATAAACTCCTTCCCATGTCATTTTTCCGAGCCCTTGACATGATGTATCCATAACTAGCTTCATCTTTTCTGGTCTTTCCTTTGAGACTGTAGGAATCTCAACAAACTTAGCGGCACCAGCAGCCTTCATTCTTCTTGTTCTCTTCGACATTTCGGTATCTGGTATTGTTTCCCTCGGTCTGCGAATGAAAGGGTTTAGTTTTCTTTGATTTTGCAAGGCAATAAGCTATCAGTCGTGATAAACAAGCAAGTGAAAAGAACAATTATAAAAATTATGAACTCACGATTCATTATTTATTGATTCTGTATAACACTTAAATGTTTTCCTTGGGTCACACTCACGTACAAACAGAATCATAAACCAATATTTGTTTTGATTTGCTATTCAATGTTGAACGTACTATTGGAGATTTGGCACTTGTGAAATAATATAAATTTACCTATTTTTGAATTCTTCTGATCTGACAAGTGTATAGTGTATGAATATCAATCGCATCGGAAATATTCAAATGGTACATAAATATCACAATACAAACTTCTCCGATTTCCGATTGTGATTATAGTATATCGCATCGGGGAATTTGACCACAAAGAATTTATTAGAAAGTGCTCCGATTATGCAATTGCAATTGATCGCATTGAATCAAAATTATGAAAAAACAATGTATAACATAAATCCTTTGAGATTGGCGATTTGCGATTGAACTAATCGCATCAGAGATTTTGAGCTTCTATATAAAAATTTTCTTTAAAGATTTCTCCGATTTCCGATTGCGATTACTGTTCATGGGACTTTTTATAATTGACTTGTTTTATATGATAAAGTCTTTTATATTTGATCGGATCAAAAGTTTTGAATGTTGTATTTTGTTTGTCCACACTTGGTCATAAAGATATGCAATGAGTTTTTCAAACAATGAATATTTATTTCTAAGTATTTTATTCCTATATTAAAAGAAAAAGGGACCCTATTTCTAAATGAATTTTATTCTAAAATTTTGAAAAAAGGGAGGGTTTTTATACAGTACAACAGTACTCTACTTGTTCATGATGATAGTTGTTCAACTAGCTTGCATGCTTGGGAGGGGAAATATGGAGATTTATAGATGAGACAACATCTCATTCCTTGGAGAAGAATATCATATGTGGATTCTATAGTAGGAGGAGGGGAGACTTCTCAGTTCTATCCTTGCAGTTGCTTGAGGACAAGCAACATTTGGGAGGGGAGGACTGTAATATTCCAAAATTAGCATGTAGGGAATTGAATATTGATTTTTGTTGTTTGTACACAGGAGATGAATAAATGGGTGAGGAGGCCCATACATTTCAGAAATATGAATAAAATCCCTCATAGTGTGAAAAGGGATCATCATAGGAGCTGGATTCCACACCCTCATGTGTGAAAATGGGCATTTGCATGTGGACAAGGTCAAGTTTGACCAAGTCAGCAATGCTGGGATAGGAGGTGGAGATCATCTTTAGAGACAGAGTAGAGATAGTGGGAGGAATATTCCTTGGTGGAGGAAACCCTAATGAGTGGGACCCAAGGTGAGAGGGCTTCCATTTGTATAAAAGGAGGGCAAGGCAGCCATAGCAAGACAGGTTATGGATTATTTATATTGTGTTATGCATGACTATTCTGCTTTCTTCAACTGTTTAGTTGAGATTGTTGTGTTGTTTAGCACAAGGCATTCCTGTTTATGAATTCCTTCTCATTTCTTGAGAGGCCTCTTGAGGGAGTTTGTACTGTATTTCTCCACATCTAGGCTTGTGGCCAACCATCCTCCTTCAACTACAACATTATTTCTGCAATAGTATAACGTTGTGTTGCAGGGTGTTGCAGTCAAGGTTTCCCAACACCACTTCCTGAGATTATTTTTCAGGGGAGGAAGATTCCTTCCTTTGGGAGATCAGTTAGGAAGCCCTTGGAGCATATTTCAGATCTTGGCACTTGGAAAACCCGTTTTCTTGCACCTACAACATAGTTTCCCTCAGTGACTGCGTTATTTTCAGTGAATATTTGCGGTGAGGGTTTGCAGTGATTGTGGAGGGTGAGATCTTCAGTGTTAGGATCAGCCTTTCACTTGGAAGGTCCATTGGAGGAGGTATATTTATCTGGTGCAGCATATTCTGCCATCTCCATCCAGTTCTTGAGTTGTAGCTACTACTCAGTCCTAGGACTGCAACTCCGACATTTTTGCAATTTTGCATATTTCAGCCAATCCTTCTAGGATTGTCTAGAAATTGTGTTTGGGAGCTTAGATCTTCTCTCCCAACTTTGTATGAGACATCTATTTGCAGATTTATGTTATTTTACATTCCCATGTAGTAGTGTACCATCTATGATTACGCTGTACATGATCATGAACATTCTGCAACATAGAAACATTTCACTTTGGCATATGTATTGATGGGAGGCTTGTTTGCCTTGATTATTTGAGTTGTATTGCACTTATTTGCTGTTGATTTACATAATAAAATGGCTCCATGGTTTCCATACTTTTTTGTATGATATTATTCACTACTATTTCCAGTTTTATGTTTAGGTATTGCTGCATCCCCATTTTAGGATATTACAAAGGTTTTCTTAGGGCCATTAGTTGAAGTACTAGGGCAGCTTGAGTCATTACTCGGCTGGCTGGTTTTTAGCTCGTTTAGATCAATTTTCTTAGCCATAGTGCTTGTGTTTTCCACTATCCTTTTAGGAATATGTTCAGGGGTTTTCCTAACAACAATGTTTGATTAATTTTTTTAGGAACATCTTGATTCTTTTTGCTCCTAAGTTCATATTGCATATGGACTTCCATTATGGCATTCTCAAATCCTAACTTATAGTCTTTGAAATATTCATATGATTTTTCATTTGGTTTTGAAGAGAACATACTTTGTTCTTATTCATTAAGAAAAGTGTTATCCTCATCATCAGAACCTATGACATTTACATGGTTTTCTTCCAACTCCTCCGACTCTCTCTCATTTTCATCTACATAGTTGTCTTGGAAAGGGGGTCTAATTTGTTGATCATTATCTCTTTGTCTGATTTGGGGAGGGTCTTTTCTAAAATTATGGTTCCTATTCCTATTTTTTGGATTGACTTGGTTTTCCCTGGGAGGTGTTCTCTCAGCCAAACTGATTTTTTCCATTATTCTCTCCATTGTCCTAACTAGGGTGTCAATTTTGGCATCAGAAGAGGAAGTTGAAGGCATTGTTTCATCTCTATAGATTACTCTCTTCTCCGATATCATCCTATCTCTTTTCTCAATCAATTTTGCCTCTACACTCACAACCCCTCTTTTCATGTCCTCTAGAGTTAAGGGATCTCTCTCCCTTAGTTGGTAGGCCATGTCGGCATCAAAGCCCTCTGGGAATTTCACTAAGGCTGGGCCTTGGGGAGGTTTCATGTGAGGTGGGGGGGCATTGTAAACACTGCTAAATCTATTGAAATAGTCTTGAACGGTTTCACCTACATTTATTTTAAGGTTTTTTTACTCTGAAAGGATTTGGAGAGGGTTCTTCTTGATTTCCCATTTGTTTATGAAAGTTTGGTGGAGGGAAGGAAGGTCATGTATGTTGTCAGTAGTTAATTTTTTAAACCATTTTTTGGCTTCTCCTTCTAGGATTTGGGCAAACATATGCATCTTAATGGTCTCCTCTTCTATTTCCATGTAGTCAAAAGCATCATTCATTTTTTCCACATGATGTTGGGAAGTGGTAGATTCAACTCCCGTGAAGTGTGGAATCCGAGATTGGTAGTCATTTGGAAAATGCAATAGAGGTAGTGGTAGCACCAAGGGAGCATACCATGCTACCATGATGGGAGGTAGTGGAAACAAAGGTTGATTTAGAAGGGGAAGATTTGTGAGAGGTGGAGGAGGATGAAGTGAAGTGGTTTGCACAGTGGTGGTGTGAATGGGTATAGCTGAGGTACTTGGACCAGCCAATTTATTTTGAGTAGTCTTGGAATAAAATGATCCAAAGTGATGGAGAAGTTGAAAATCAGGGGGAGTAGAAAGATATGCTTCTCTACTAAGGCTCTGGTGCAAATATGAAGTCTCAAGGTCAGTCTGGTCTATCTCAATTTGTGAATTGGTCCTAAACAAATTTCTTTGATGAGGGAGGTCAAACTGAGTGTCTTGCAAGGCTGTGAGATTTTCAGGGATAGAAATTGCTCTATGGATGGTCCTAACAACAGTTGAATCTTCAGCCTTAGAAGTTTGCCATAAAATCTTTTCTGGTTCATCAACTATGGTCGGAGGATTTGGGTCCGGGTGAGATCTAGTATTGATTCTTCATGAAGCCAGATTTCAAACCCAAAGTTAAAAGAGGCTAAAATTTTATGATTGTTTTCAGAAGGCTAACCTCTCTTAGTTTTGTTGAACTCCCACAGTGTGTGACTAGGCCTCTGAACTGATTAGGACTGATTTGACACAATCCTAGGAAAGCTTATGTGACTAGTGGAGTGAAAAAGGCCTACTGGAGGCTAGTGGAGTCACCAGGTGGATGTTTTTGTAGTTTTGAGGGTATGTATATGTGTAATATCCCAAATCTGGAATATTTTTCTTTCTTGGGAATATCTTAAGATATTCCAATCCCTTCTTCATTGAGCTATCACAAGTCCATTTCAGAGATTGATTGATGGGGAATTTATAGGATATGACTCCTTCTAAAGAAGGGAGAAATCCTGAGGATATTTGGCCCTTCTTAGAATCTACCTATAGATATGCAATATTCCACCTTGGGAATTTCTGCTACAGGGTCCTTGAGGATGCTGTATAAGGAAGCTGCTACAAAAATAATACATACCAATGCTGGGATGCCCTAGATAACATCTCAAAAAAATCCTATGCATAATATGAGCTCAAAGAAATACCTCTAGATGGGTTATTCAGATCTCCCCAATCTAGGTATCTAAAACAATGCTCAATGAGAGAGCTTACAACAATATGCAAAACATCAATCTGGAACTCTACAAATCTGAATGCAACATGAGAGGGTAAATAAAAAAACCATCATCATATTAATATATCAGCATGATTATATAGAAATATCATGAGGAATAAGACCCTCAAGCATTAGAACCAATCCTCCAATGAATATACAATACAATGTCGAAGTAGCTGCAGCTACACAGAATGCCAGAAGAACATAACTGTGCAGTCTCTATATGAGATGCAGCTAATGAATGTATAAAAATAAGACGTAGATGAATAAATACAAAGAAAATGACCCAAGAAAGGAAAATGGGCTCAATATGGGATTTCTATCCAATCTCAGGGAGATTTCTAGAAATGCCGGATAAAATACAAAAGTGACAAACCAAATGTCACTACAGCTGGAACCACTGAACATGAGGTTGTGGCTGATATGAAATAATTATGCACTCCTTTGATTGAAGTCCTCAAGGGAAAAGGGGTTGATCCCCTTTCACTCAAAGCACTCCTCCTGATGTGCACAAGAACCCCTCACAACACTGCCCTCATGGAGTAACGTAGTTTCTCCAAGTGACTGCGCAGTGGGAGTTGGTGAATGAGTGGCCTGATTCCACGGATATGAAATATGATTCAAGAGCCTTCTCTATAGCTCCTTCAATGAATAAATCCATCCTCCACTGAAAAGGCAAGTAAGGAAGAACTCTATGAGTTCCTCTGCTGTTACCCCAACAACACAACACCAACCTGCCACAGGAAAACGCTGCAACTGAAGGAGTGATCTTGGCCAAATGCTGGAATAAGGAAATGTAGCTCAAATCCTCTCCTCCCATGAGGAAGAGGTGGGGGATCCCCACTGGGAACACCCCTAGTGCTCAAGAGCACTGCAATCCTGCTAAACAGCCCGGATATGCAAGTCCTTGGCCTCACCACAAAATTTCTGAATCCAATAATAATCCAAATGAGCTGCTCCTTTTTTCTTATAAAGAAAATGAACTCACTTTCACCATAGGCCCCACAATTAGGGTTTTCATTTACTTTTGAATGCTTTCCCTCCAAAAGCTACGTTATCTTCTCAAGCAAGCCAACCCTCTAAGGCAGCACTGTTGACTTGGTCAAAGATGGCCAACTCAAGGTGATCCTCATCATGTTCACACCATTAGGTGTTTATTTCAGCTACTTAATTATTTCTCCTTTCACACAAGGAGTGTTATTTCTTCATATAAAAGGGGCTAAGGTGTCTCCTTCCACATTTTATTAAATAAAAATAAAATGTGTAACTATAATATTCCATTTTAGCTTGAGGCTAAAATTGAGAATATTATAGTCCTCCCCTCCCACATGTTTCTTTTCCTCAAGCAACTGCATAGAGAGAACAAAATTTTTCCCCCTTCTTCTTTTGTGGCCTCCTCATCAACAATATCCACCGCTGCACAAGATATACTGCAATATAAACTGTCCTCTAATGCCTCCTCCCGAGTATGCAAACATGAATCATGCACCTTACGGAAAGATAGAAGGTGTAGGTGGAAATATCCTTGCTGAACCATGGCCTCCTCAAGGTAGAAGTGATGAAATGCATGGGAAAATATCATCCCACTAGTGATCTCCTCATCCATGCTATCATCCAAATGGAAATCTTGCCCCTGATTCTGCAATGTAATGGGGCTGAATGGAGAGTTTTGCTGCTTCATCCAATAAGATCTTCTCTCCCTATGTAGAACATATGGGGTTGCCTCTATACTTGGGCTGAAATGGTATGGCCTCCAAGAGTGGCCCAAGCTACCCCATAAAATATCCAGCCTTGAAATGCCTCTGCAAATTCTCCAAGTGGTTTTCCCCAAAAGAAGAGAAAAAGTGATAGTATGGGAATCATGGTTTTCCCATGGTATCTCCTGCAAAATAGAACATGTGTAATGGGGAGAATAGTGCTCCCAATGGGCTTTCCCAATCATATAATTCACTCCCCACACAGTGCTCCCTGTGAAAAATAAGCATCAGCAATACAAGGTAGCATAATACAATGGAAACAAGCTGCCATAAGAAAACTAGAGAGTGGGTCACTGCTTCTCTTATGGGACCAACGCAGTGCACCTCTTGTCTGCATAAAAACAAAAATTAACAAGTGGATTCCCAGACACTTGTTGCTGCCACAAACATCTCATGAGATGGAATCATGAAAGTACAAATAGGTTCCAATAATGCACACCAAGAAGTATGTGGCCTCCTCCACAAACCACCACAAGATTGGCCAATTTTTTTCTGCTACAAATTTCTGCAAGTACATCCTCATATAATATGCAATAAGGTATCAAATCTTCTTGACTCATCATGCTACTCAAACAAGGAAGGAAAGTACAGTATAGAATGAAATGATTATACCTTCTCCAATTTGTACTTGAGCTCTTGAGCTTGAAATGGCCCAACTGAAAATTCCCATCTACCATCAATGGGTAGGGAAGTGGTTATGAGGTTCTCCCCACCATAATCAAGAGGGATATGCATCTGCCAATTCTAATAGGTGCCATGATGAATTCCCTCCAAATGTACTCCTCTAGCCAATCAAAGTATGCATCCAAGTGCATAGCTAGGAAGCCTTCATATGATGCATGCAAATAGTTTCTCCTTGAGTCTAGAAACTTTAGCCAAGAAGAGTCTGCCATGATGATAGCTGATCATGTCATCCACTGAGTGTTTTCTATCTCCATCAAGGCTATAAAAATTCATGCATGCATCAAGATCCTGGGACCTCTCAACCAAAATCTGAGTCATCCAACATGGATTACATGGATCAATCCTTCACATAGACAGCGCTGGTATTCTACAATAAGGTGCTCCATCACACTGCTGCCTACTACCTTGGAATCCCCTCATGTCAAAGTCATCCTCCAAGTTGCTGCCATGTCATCATGCAGCTGCTCATGCTCAAATAGAAATAAGGACCTCTGAAAATGAGCCTCCATGGGAGACTTTCACCTCCAAAGAGCCTCCTGATCCTGGGCAATGTAAGTGTGAGTGGCCTCCATCCACTCCAAAGCATGAAATAGTCCTTCCCTCAAAGGAAGTATCCTCTCCCACCAAATCCATGGAGTATCTATCCCTTATCCATGCAACAAGCTCTATCTGCGCAATATAGCTGATGAGAGTGGGTGAGACTGAAAATGAGAGGGTGTATCCCTCCACCTTGAGTTTACCCCAAACCCTCTGCGCTGTGTTCGATCCCTCCAGTGTCTCCACCCCTTCGGAATTCAATGAGTGTTGAACCCTAAAACATGATGCCTCTCATCATCACTAGATCATGTGGCCTCCCAAGTGGAAAACCACCATAAAGTGAGACATCAAGATCTGAAAATAGACTGCATGTATGAGTGGACTAATTTGTCCCTCTCTCCTCTGCGCAGTGCAGTCTCTTTTCTTGTGTAGAAACCTTCTGAAATAGATAAGGGATAATGATCATCATCCCTTCATGTTGATCCTTCTACTCTTCTCCATCTCACAATCCCCAGCAAATGTTACATATGGCTCCGGAATTGTCTCTTGGTACCCACATGTAAAAATATTTGGATCTCCTTGCAAAGACACAAGGGCTCCTCTAGTAGAAAAAATAGCTCCCCTTTCACCTCCATGTGGTGATGGATCTCCTCCAAAAGTGACAGCGTTGTTGGTTCCCTCCAATGTATGCAAAGTGTTTGTGCTTATGACGCAACGAGTTTCACCAAGTTTTCTCCATCAAACCCTTAGTGAATGCATCACAAGTTTTTGCATTTGCATATCAATGAAAATGAAACCCTCAAACCAACAATCATGAGCCATACCTTGAGTTGCAGCACTGCTCCTCCCATGGCCTCATTTTCCTCCTCTACTCTCTTACAATGCAAGTGAACAAGGACTGCGTTGTGGATCTGCATGTGTGTCTGAATGCTCACACCCTTCTTGAAGTAGCTAGGATTTTTCCCATCAAAAAACCCTTCTCAGAAAATTTCTCCAAATTTCCCTTTCATCAAGATCTTCAATAATCTCCTGGAAAAGAAGAAGAGAAACCTTCTCTTCCTTCATTCCTCTTCCTTGTTTCCTCTGTAAATCTCCTCTTCTTGGAGAGAAGCTCCTATTTTGATAGCAATGGATCTTGGGCACAAGCTGAGCCAAGATCATGCTCTGATACCACTGTAATATCCCAAATCTGGAATATTTTGCTTTCTCGCGAATATCTTAAGATATTCCAATCCCTTCTTCAGTGAGCTATCACAAGTCCATTTCAGAGTTTGAATGATGGGGAATTTATAGGATATGACTCCTTCTAAATAAGGGAGAAATCCTAAGGCTAGCTGGCCCTTCTCAGACTCTGCCTATAGATATGCAATATTCCACCTTGGGAATTTCTGCTGCAGGGTCCTTGAGGATGCTGTATAAGGAAGCTGCTACAATAATAATACATACCAATGCTGGGATGCCCTAGATAACATCTCAAAAAACTCCTATGCAGAATATGAGCTCAAATAATTACCTCTAGATGGTTTATTCAGATCTCCCCAATCTAGGTATCTAAAACAATGCTCAATGAGAGAGCTTACATCAATATGCAAAACATCAATCTGGAACTCTGCAAATATGAATGCAACATGAGAGGGTAAATAAAACAACCATCATAATATTAATATATCAGCATGATTATACAGAAATGTCATGAGGAATAAGACCCTCAAGCATTAGAACCAATCCTCCAATGAATATACAATACAATGTCGGAGTAGCTGCAGCTACACAGAATGCCAAAAAAACATAAATGCTAGTCTCTATATGATATGCAGCTGCTGAATGTATACAAATATTATGTAGCTAAAGGAATACAAAGAAAATTACCCAAGAAAGGAAAATGGGCTCAATATGGGATTTCTAGCCAATCTCAGGGAGATTGCTAGAAATGCTGGATAAAATACAAAAGTGATAAACCAATTGTCACTGCAACTGGAACCACTGAACATGAGGCTATGGCTGATATTAAATAATGATTCCATCCTCTGATTTAATTCCTCAAGGGAAAAGGGGCTGATCCCCTTTCACTGAAAGCACTCCTCTTGATGTGCACAAGAACCCCTCACAACACTGCCCTCATGGAGTAACGTAGTTTCTCCAAGTGACTTCGCAGTGGGAGCTGGTGAATGAGTGGCCTGATGCCACAGATCTAAAATATGCTCCAAGAGCCTTCTCTATAGCTCCTTCAATGAAGAAATCCATCCTCCACTGAAAAGGCAAGTAAGGAAGAACTCTATGAGTTCCTCTGCTGCTACCCCAGCAACACAGCACCAACTTGCTATAGGAAAACGCTGCAAGTGAAGGAGTGAGCTTGGCCAAATGCTGGAATGAGGAAATGCAGCTCAAATCCTATCCTCCCATGAGGAAGAGTTGGGGGATCCCCACCGGGAACACCCCCAGTGCTCAAGAGCACTGCAATCCTGCTAAACAGCCCGGATATGCAAGTCCTTGGCCTCACCACGAAATTTATGAATCCAATAATAATCCAGATGAGCTTCTCCTTCTTTCTTATAAAGAAAATGAACTCACTTTCACCATAGGCCCCACAATTAGGGTTTACATTCACTTTTGAATGCTTTCCCTCAAAAATTTGCATTATCTTCTCAAGCAAGCCAACCCTCTAAGGCAGCACTGTTGACTTGGTCAAAGATGGCAAACTCAAGGTGATCCTCATCATGTTCACACCATTAGGTGTTTATTTCAGCTGCTTCATTATTTCTCCTTTCACACAAGGAGTGTTATTTCTTCATATAAAAGGGGCTAAGGTGTTTCCTTCCGCATTTTATTAAATAAAAATAAAATGTGTAACTATAATATTCCATTTTAGCTTGAGGATAAAATTGGGAATATTACAATATGATGGTCCACCACCAAAGTTTGACAAAAATCAATCTAGGGATTGTTTTGGGTTTTTTGAGTTTCCTTATGCAGCCTTAAGGTTTCAATGAGTATACTCTAGCTGAGTCATCATCTTGCTAGGATGGTGAGGCAATTAGTTTCTACTCTTGGCTAACACTTGAATTTTCTAAATGTAACTGATAAGGGTTTCTAAAGTCCTAAGGAGTACTTAGATTGTCACTAACTCAAAATGTCCCACCGTGATCGCCATTATGTTATCTGTGGCGATGAGGTGGCATATTCACTAGATTTTGTAAGTCCAACTAAGGGTCTGATGAATCCTAAGAGGTATTCAGACAACTATGTACTCAGAAGTTCCCACCTTGATCACCATTATGTTATCTCCCCATAATTTTCTAGATTGATTGATATACAAATGGATAGGGGTAACATCAAACTAGACTTTGGAATCCAAGGACCTAGCCTTCCTGGATTTAGAGAGGGCTCTCTCTAATTTGTGCAAGAGATGTGAACTTGTTTTCTTTTTAAGGTTAATTTTAGGCCAGTTATGAAGTATTAGGGTTTGTTGTTTGTTTGGGTTGGGTATGATGATTAGATAGAACAGATAGAACAAGGGAATATTCAATTTATTGGGTAATGGAGTATATTAAAGTCATGATAGGTTCATTAATGGATTAGGGAGTATTGTAGGGAAAATCTAGCTTGGTTAGTGGATCTTCGGGGTTTAAAGGATCATGAGATGGAC
Organism: Pinus albicaulis; assembly: GCA_034641835.2. Classification (NCBI taxonomy): domain Eukaryota; kingdom Viridiplantae; phylum Streptophyta; class Pinopsida; order Pinales; family Pinaceae; genus Pinus; species Pinus albicaulis. The sequence goes on from CM076582.1 coordinate 932,337,161, forward strand.
ATCAAATTTGAAAAAAAAAAGTTGAACAAAAGGCAATCAAGAATCCTTTATCATATACTTTAAACAAAGGGAATTAGAAGAATCATAAGCATAGAGAGGAAATCAAAGGTAGAGCAAACCCTAAAATATTTGATTCAACTAAAGCAGATAATTATTCAAGACAAACATTCCAATGAAATATAGCAGGAAAGAAACTTATTTAACTTCTAGTGATTTCATCATCAAGGAAAAAAAACATTTAAGATACAAAAATAACTACAATCAGAGAGGAGGGAACTCCTGAACATCTAATATTATAGATATGAAGATCTTTAAAACAATTAACTGAGCAAGTGTAAAGAATATGATTGAAACAAAACTTCTTTGAAAAACCTAAGTAATGGTACTTTAAAGAGAGACTTCAAGAATAGTGTTTTAGTGACATCAAATAAGTAGGGCTAACCATGAATCATGCTTGATACATATTGTATTAAACCATTCAGGAAATAAAAAATCTTAAGAGGTATAGAGAGCAATGAAGGATTCTCTAACATGTCCTAGCAGAATAAAACATCAAGGCAGTGAAGAACAAATAGAGCTAAGGTGCCTTCAGAAACATTTCTTAGTCTAAATCCTTTGTTCTACTGCGACATAGAAATATGGAAACATAATGAAAAAATAAATAACAATAACAAAATAGAAGCATTTCACCATCAACCAAGCTTAGGGATCCTGCAACCAATCCTCCTCCATTAACAAACAAATCGGGGCATTCACAAGCTCCAAGACATCAAATTTATTTCAGCCTCGAAGAGACTATGTATTACTTCAGAATAAGTCACCAAATTCCTACAAAATACATGAGAGCCTCATGCTATATTTATGGAGCAAAGGAGGGCTAAAACCCTATTTAGGGTTTTTAAATATCCAAAATAGTCATAAATGACAATTTATGTCCAAGTGACCATGCAAGGCCCAAGGCATAAATATCCAAGAAAATTAAATGCATAATAACTTCTAGCACCTAATCCTAGAGTGATTTCCTCAAAAATACTAAAAAAATCATTTTGCAATAAATGAGTGTGTTTTATTGACTTTTGCCACTTTTGGTCCAGTATGTGCAGTGCCAAAATATCAGAAAATAGGTGTACTTGCAGTCCTATTTTTACCTCCTTCCCAGTGTCGGATTTTGCTCCATGATGGCTCATTGGAAATATTGTCAAGTTGGCTTAACAGATCTACCTTTATTTTTATTAATGGGTTCCATTTCCCTATCCAAAAATCCATTCTCCCAACACTACTCTATGCACAACACCTTGCCTGAAAATGAGGAAGAATGGTTAAAATTTAGGTGTTTTTTGACCTTTTGGGTGGTCAAAACTGCTCCAAGTGGTTTGTAATTTTGTGAGCATAATACTGATGATGAGAGGAATCCAAAAATTTTAATTTTTCAACCTGAGGATGTATGAGCTGTGTGCACATCACAAAGGGTGTTGCGCATAGAGGTCTCAAAATTTCAAAAAAAACAAAATCTTATTGAAATTTGCCCAAAATTTGTGGAGTGGTCCCTCAAGAGGTCTCAGACACCTATAGGGAAGCTTCAGCCAGAAATCCAAGTATTTCATGGCCTTTTGTGTCCATTATTGTTTTATTTTCAAGCAATGCCTTCTTGAGCTTTTCCCTAGCAATTTGGTTTCTGAGGGCATAGTGTTTGGCCATCTTCCTTTGGAGCTCAAGGGCCTTGTTTGCCTTCTCCATCTTATATTCTAAATGCATATTGGCCCTCTCAAGCCAAGGCTTCCTATAAAACACTATGTCTCTGTCAAGTAGCTCACTGATAGGAATTTTCTCAGATAGGGAAGATTCTTCCTCCCTCTCTTTGGCTAAGGATTTTCTCAGCCCAATGGTACTTGGCCTCATTCTAGGCTGTTCTTCTTCTTCTTCTTCTTCACTCTCTAGATGAGTCCTCCTGTAATATTCTAATTGCACCTCTTCCCTTATGGCTTGTCTCTGGGCCTTGAGTGCCCTTACCTCATAATTTTCCATCTGTGCACTCCTTTGCCAGTTCTCCCTATCTAAGACATCATATTTGTACTTGGATCTTTCCAAATCTGCCTGAAGATCTCTTATTTGGGAATTCTTATTTTGGAGGACTAAACTGGAGATTTTCTCTTCTTCCTCACTATCAACATGTATAAGTTCAAATTCTCTTTCTTCACCATGTTGATCCTTAACATATTCATTCATTTTTTCCTTACCTTTTTCCAATGGTTTGATAGCTAGAGAAGAGATGGCCCCTTTCCTTTTTGAGGCAGCAAACACATCTCTCTTCCCCCTGTGGTATGAGAAATCAAAAGGTCTAATGAATTTTACTCTAGGATCCTTGTCATGAATGTTATCATCTGCTGGAAATCCTTCTTTCTCACCTTTTGGACGGTTGTGTGTATCCCCCTCTTCCATCTCATCCTCACTGTTAGGTCTCCCATCACTTTGTGCATCATCATCTTGTTAATTAGGAGAGTTGTGAGCCTCGCTGTTGCCTTCAACACTCTGATTTTTACCACTTTCATGTTGAATGTCATGGTTGCTGTCATGACAGTCAAGGTCATTTTTGAGCTTTGTTTTGTCCTCATGGTCACTTGGAAAGTTTACTTCAGCATTTAATGATGTGTCATCAACCTCCATATCTTTGTTTTGTTGTTTAGCTTGGTCATCAGTTTGTGCTGCATCCATGTCAACATCACTGCCATTTTGATTCTTCATTTCATCCTCATTGTGACTATGATCCTCTTGACTGTCTTCTTTGCCTTTAATTTCTACCTCACTATCCTCTTCCATGCTTTGTGCCTCAAGGCTTCCTTCTTGCCCATCAATGTTGAGGGAATCACTATTTTCTTGCTCCTCAGACTCATCATCATCATTGCTAACTTCATTGTCCTCCATTTCTATTTGCTCTGCCTCCTCTTGACTTGTTTCATTATCATTGTTTTCCTCATTTGATGCTTCAAGAGAAGAAGAAAGAGGTAAATCTCCTTGTGGAGAAGGCATGGGTGGAGGTGATGGAACATGATCTCTGGGGGGTTATGGAGGAGCGGAGGTAAGTGGGTGTGAAGTGGAAGGCAAATTTTGCTGAATGAAAGCTTGGGGATTTGAAAATATATCATGTGAGATAAAAACTTCCCAAGGGATTCCCTACTGCTCTAGCTGGTGTAAAACAATCATTTTAACCAAAGAGTGGTGAAAAAGGCTTTGCATTTGGTGGGCATAACTCCTTTTCTTGACTATTGAAGCCATTTTGTCAATGCTCCAGTAGAGATAGTATGGTAGGTTTAGAAATTTAACCCTGGTGAAGTGCATTAGCAGCCTTATGTGATATGAGTAAAGCCTAGAGTACCTCCCCTCACAAGTGAAGTACTTGATGGTCTCCCTCATTAGTGGTGCATATCTCTCTAGCAGGTGAGAGAAGGGGAAAAAATTCTTGCAACCCTGTTGATACCTAGGTTTGAAGAAGGGCTCATAGTAGCTTAAGGCCAATTTCTCCCTCTTGAACCATCTCTCAGCCACATTTGGTATCCCTGTGGCCCTAGCAATGGATTGGATGATAGCTCAAAATTTACTCCTGGTAGGTTGACATGCTTGTTTTGTAGGTTGATAATGAACAACCTAGCCAAATCTAAGTGGTTTTGGACCTGTTTAACTCTCCCACCGAACTGATAGCATCCAACACCTTGAAAACATGCAAGGATCATGGGACAAGAGGTGATTTGAAATGTATCCAAGAACACAAACCTATTAATTCTTCCTCCCTTATGTTTTGGCCTGATAGGCCCTTGGCCTTCATCACTACTGGTACTTATCTCTTCTCTGGACATAGTGACTAATTGTGTCTTTGAACAAATTGGTTTTTAGCTTGTGAGAGCTTTAGGTCTAGGGAGGAAAAATGAGTGATGGTGAGGGAAAATTTTAACAAATGGGGGAAAAATGGAAGTAAGTCTAGGAATGCTTTCAGAGTTTTGAAGGATGCCTAGCTTGTACTGAGTGTATTTACACCAATGACCACTCTCCAACTGGTAAATTCTGCCCTAGAATGTTAAATTATTGTTTGCCATGAAGATTAAGGTTTTTTAGCCAATTTAGGTTTTTGTTACTCTTCTTTGATTATGGATGCAAAAAGAGCACTTGGAGGGCAAGAAAAGTGACCACAAACCTTTTTCAACTTGTGTAGGAGCCTAGGGAAAATTTTAGGAGGAAAAGACTGATTTTGAATTTTTTTTTGAAATTCTGGCCAAAATTCTCCTGTGCATAGTGCCACCTGACTGGTCATTTCAGTCGTGCCCTCTGCACACCTCTATGTGCAGCGTTGGGCAGGCGGGGTGCCCTTGTGCACAATGCCGACGAGTAGAGCTGTTGTGCAGGCCTGTGCGTAGCACTAAGTGTAGCATCGTTGATTTCATGCGGGTCAGGTGAGTTTTTGGGCCATGTAGTGCTGACGTGTGTGTAGTGCTCGAAGACTGTGGGAAGCTCGGGCCTTTGCATGGGCTATTGGGTCCTCCCCTATGCTCAGCTCCTGTTTTTGTGGGCAGCTCAGGCTTTGACCTGGGCATGTGTGCAACGCCAAATCCTATGTGCGGCACCGGTCCGTCTGCGCACAACGCAGTGTTTTTTAACACTGTCTTTCCTCCCCTGTGCGTAGTGCCAAAGGTTCTATGCGTAGCGCCACTGCCTATGCACTATGCTGGGGAAATTTTGCCCTGTTTTCATGAAAATGCCTAGAAATGCTTCAACGGATCTCTACCTTTCTTTCAAAAACAAAAATGAATTTTGGAAGAGGGAAGGAAGGCCTTTATACCTCTTTTTTGAGAAATAATATCATGATCAAACCTAATTTTCTAATGTTTGTTTCCTTTCTTGCTTTTTCACTGACTTTTTGGTCTTTTTGTCCTATAGGTGGTAGAACTCTGAGAAAAATGGTTTTTTGCCTTTGCAGGAGCATCTTGATGTTTCCCTTGTATTGGAAAACTTTTTAACAAGCTTAACTTTGCCTCTTACCTACATTCTGGAAACATGACCCAGTTCTTAAAAATCAAAAGGTCATTTTGACAAATTTTTGAGGAAAAAGGCATACAGTGACATTAGTGCTCTTTTTTGAAGGTTTTCTCCACTTTATCCTTTTCATGAATTTCAACACTTTTAAACAGTAAACTTGTGTTTATTTTGGTACTTTCACCTTGCAATCTTGAGTCCTGCATATTTTATGCCTTTGATTTCTTGGTGGATGAGACTGAAGAGAAGAATTTTGACCTTCTTTCAACTGGCATTCTGTCATGTTTTCACTTTGAAGCAATGAAAACCTCTTGGTGTGAAAACCCTAGCAGTTGGTATCAATAAATCCTTTAGTCTTTATATGTGGCATCATCATGAGATACATTAGGTTTGTTTGATCTTATCAATATTCATGTAGGTAGCCATCTTTGACAGTCCTGCAGAAGTGTCACTCATGGCTAACTATCTTTTGCAGAATATACTTTTGATAAGGAAATCCTTGTTGGAGGCTTCTCTGCTTTGTTTTAGACCAATTACATGTTTGTTCCTTTGACCTGATTCTAGATTTCTCATTACCTAAAAGCCATGCTTCTTGAACATAAAGGCCAACCCTATCACCTATAAACTCTAATGACCTAGTGGAGGGGGTTTTTTGAATTTTCCATGGAAAGAAGTTTTGACTTGGGGATTTTTGGGAAAGAGGAGGGAATTGAGTTCTTTTTGACACGCTATATTATTTTGAAGGTTCAAAAGCCACTAAAATTGATCTGCCTAAGGAGTTTTCAGAGGCAAAATTGGGTTTTTGAAGGTTTTGAGGCATCTACGTGAATATGGAAAACCTTCGTCCAATCAGGAAAGATGAGAATAGGCATAGAGACCATCTTCTCCTTGAGTAGCTCGAAGCTCTTCTGACATTCGTCATCACAAAAAAATGAAACATCCTTCTTAAGCAGTTTTTCCATAGGCATTGTGGGCAATGCATACCCTTGAATAAAATTCTTGTAGTACCCTGTATGTCCCAGGATCGAACGCAGTTGTTTCTCAATTGTAGGTACTACCAGGTTTATGATAACTACAACTTTGGCAGGATCAACCATCAATCCTTGCCGAAAATCTATGTGCCTGAGCAAGATTCCAAAGGGTACATAGAATATGCACTTCTTGATATTCAGGAAGATCTGGTGCTTCCTACATGCATCCAACATCATGCGCAGGTTTGCGATGTGCTTCTTCACCAAGTTGAAGATAGTCCAGTCATAAAAATACACCTCCAAAAAATTGTGGATGAACACTTTGAACACTGCGACCACCACCAGCAAAAATATGGCAGGGGCATTCTTGAGCCCAAATGGCATGACAATATATTGAAAGGATCCCCATTCAGTGGCGAATGTATTTTTTCTGTGACATTTAGGTGCGATCCTGATCTGATGGTAGCCTGAGAACCCATATATAAATAAGTATGCTTCTTGCCTTCCTACGCTGTCAAATATTTCATTGGAAAATGGTGTAGGAAAGGGATCATGCATGCAGGCATCATTCAATTTGCATAAGCCCACACAGATTCGTATCTCCCCCTTCGTATTTTTCTCCTGCACCACCATCAGACTTACCCAGTTTGACTATTCAACTGGTTCGATGATACCTGTGGTGAGAATTTTATCGATTTCTTCCTTAAACTTTTTCTTATACATAGGATTCAACTGATAAGGGCACTGCTTCACAGGGTGCACATATGGTTTTAACGTGATGTGCATGACCCCTAGGTCCCCTGTGATCCCCTTAATCTTTGAAAACTTCATCGGGAATAAATTATGATATTCTGTGAGCAGTTCTGTAACTTTTCCTACTGTATCATCATCCTAGTAGTCCTTGATCCTAGCTAACTTAGGTTTTTGCTCCGTCCCAATGTTGACTTATCACAGCTTTAGAGGCTTAGTAACATTGACAGTTTGTAATGAAGGTCCAACCACTATGTGTTCTCCTTCCGACTCTGGGATAGAGACATTTCGCGAATCCTCATTGCACTCATCTATGGCTAAATTATGGCAGTTGACAATATCCTGCATCTCCATTTCCCATGTTGGTGCCCCAAGTGCAGTGTAAGGGCATGATCCATCAAATACGAAGGTATCGATATCCTACAGAGCTTCGTCAAGTACCTCCGTTCCCCCTGCTAACCCAAATGTCCCTACAAATTCATCCTTTAATCTTTCCCAATGGTGGGTGCATTGATGTAGCTCCACATCTAAATACCATGCGGTGGGAACTGGTCCCAAGGCATGAATAAATAGGTGAACCCATTATTCTGTAGTCTGGTCACACCATTTCTCCATCCAAGTGAACAAATGCTCGCACGGGTCCCCTGTTCCAAGGAATGTCTTTATGCATAAGTGAACTAGAGATTCAAATCACAAGATCATCATATCCTAACACTCTTCCCAATCCTGGAATGCCCCCTTATGCGTGTCCCACCACCTCGCAGGTTTTGCGCGCATGGCTAGATTAAGGGCCCATAACCTTCGCTCTCTCGGAACCTCAACTTCAAATGCTTGCAAAAACTCCTTAATACTACTAGAACCATCAAAGTAGGGTAGTTCCCTTACCTCAGAGGAGAGAATCAGAAGTTCTTGGTGATTCTAAGACATCGTAGCGCGGATACATCATGTAACGGATTCTACCAATTTTCCATCTCGCCGTCGGATTCAGAGAAAAATTCACTATATTTTTCCTAGCAAAGTACACCATCAGCCGTGGGATTGATCCAATATTCGTCCCACATAGTTAACTTATAGATATGATCCACATCCTCTTCTTCATGCACCGGCTCCATATACCATTCTCCTTCTGCAAGGTCTAATGGTACTATCACCCGCGTACCTTCATTTTAAAACACCATGATTCTTTTCTTTAGGTTGATGATACCTCTCATATATATGGCCCAATCCAATCCTAGGAGTGTAGGATACGGGTCTGCATCTTCTACAATCTGAATGAGCTTAATGTCATCCCATACCTTAACTCCTGTGATATCTATCACAACCTTTGATAGTCTCCCCAACGATATGATCTTTTGTTGATTGGACATGTACAACTGGATAGTGGACCATTGCAACTTAGGTTCTCCCATTCACTGCCAAGTTTGCTTGGGCAGTACGTTCACATTTGATCTCAGGTCCAAAATAACCTGATCCATTTCATAATCACCAATTTGCGCTGTTAGCCACATTTCCCTACCAGTGTGTTTCTTATGCTTGTACAGTTTATGCACATCCTTAACTTCTAGGGGTGGATTAGTTATTTTTGCGTAGGTGTCTATTAATTCTTGGAGGTTTTCTATGGCATGTTGGTTGTGCAGAAGCTTCATACATTCCTGCAAAAATGGTTTGACCTCGTCATCTGCTTTGAGGTTTGCAGGGGCTTGTAAGGTAGATGCCTCAGCCTTAGAAAATTCTTGGCAAGCTACGACAAAGGTTTCATTTTCCTTTTCTAGGTCCAAACTTTCTTGTCTGATAGCTAATTTTCGGATAAGAGGCTCAGCCACAACTTTCTCCTCAGCTCCCCTAGTGTCCATGTTGCTGTGTGTTATGACATTAATGATTGGTCCTTCATCTTGAGGTTTTTCCTTAACCCTTTGCACATTCTGCGTAGGTGTATACTGCTTTTATTTCATTTTTTCTATCAGAATTGGACAATATTCAATCATATGGTCTAGTTGTCTACAATATCTGCAAGATTGCCTCGCAGGGTTCAAGCAGTCCCTCGCAAAGTGTCCTACTTCCCCACGGTTATAACATATCAGTTTTCCTCTTCCCTGACCTGCGCTTCCACCTCTTCCCCCTCCCCTACCCCTAGCTAGGGATCCACCTATGCCTGAGGGGGATATTAGTGAAGAAGGGTCTGATTGTACCCTAAAAAGGTTTCCCCAGTCTATGATTAGATCATAAGTTTGGCAGTTCTATTCATCATGTTCTACTGATCGCCAAAACTGGCACCATTGTTTATTCAGTTCTGGGACATATGTACCCAGATGGGGACACTGGTTAGTATCATGTACACTGAATACATGACAATCATCACACCACAACATTGCTTCACTTGGTCCTGGGCGCAATGGACTGGGTCCCCTCGCCTGTAGGTAGTCTGCCAGCAATGGGCACTTATTCCTTGGTATGGCCAGATACCCTGCATCATATGCACCATACGTCTAGGCTAGCTTCTTTCCCTTGGTCCTTTTATAGGTTCTGGATTTCCATGTGCATCGCCTCTAGCTACCCTTGGATTTGTTGTACCCCTAACTGGGTATCATCCCTTGGTGCAACTTCTAATTTCATAGCAATCTCAAAAGATTTTTCCTACAATTCAATTGCTTTCTGACCCATAGGTATGCACAAGTGGGGTATTAACATAGCGATGAACCATTCCTTGTGTTATATATCATCGTACAGAAATTCACCTTCACTTATTACCTCCTTTAGCCGTTGGTCAACCTCCCATATAGACTGAGAGGGCCCTTGTTTAAAATATTTTAGGTCATTCACTATCTGAGAGTAGGATTTAGGCTTCCTAAACTTTTATTTTAGGGCATTATTAACCTCTGGAATGGTTGCATTCACATGCTAAGCTACGTATCCCATATACCAGTCCAGGGCTCTTCCTTCAAAGGCAAGGGATAGCTACACCCTTTTCATAGCATCGTTGGCCACATTCTGCGCAATCCATACTGACTCTGCGACAAACCAGAACCTATCCATATCTTCATCCCCTATGCCCTTGAAGGTAGGTAGCTTCATGTGGGATGTCATCTCGTCTTCTGATGTAGGTGGAGGTATGGGTGATTTTTTACCCCTATGCTGGGTTGAAGGTGGTGTAACTAGAGGGATATGCATAGCCAAATCCCTTACTGTACTGTAGACGGATCTATCTCCTTCTTGATTAGTTATGTAGTATTTACCACTTCGTGTTGTAGCCTCGCTCTGATTGGAGCTCATTCACTCTGTATGGCTGCACAGAATGCCCTTTTCACACAATAATATTTTAATCAGTAATGGCAACGTTTTTAGAAACTTACCCCGGAAACCCTTAAAGAACCTCCGCTCTGCCTCAGAATAGGACACGAATTGATCGGCTACAAACTCCGTCACAAATTCTCCCAGCACACTATCCACCGAGTGATCTACTGTATGAGTGATGGTGTTATCAGTCCTTTCTAACTGCTGGATCAACTCTGGAGTCCACTGTGTGATCCGTTTGTGCTTCCAACATGTCTGGAAATCTATGAGCCTTGCCAGCCACTCCTAAAGCTCATTCCCAAATGTTACAAAGAAAATTTCATAGACTTCAGTGAAAGTGTACTTATTCTTCCACTTCTTTGTTGTCAACTTTGTGATGTGATTCTCTTTTACCGCAAATTACTGAACCTATTTTTCAAACCAATCTTCAATTTATTTCTTCTCAGGTCTCCAATGTTCTCTTAGCATTACCCGATCTATCTCTCAAAATTCTCTTGGTCCCGACAACGGAACCATTTGTTGGCTTGAGGGATCCTGACCCAAGTTCGGAGGTTAAGGTTTGCCAACAAACCCCTATATTGTTGGCCCTTTCAGCAGTGACCTACTTGCGCAGGTCAAAGTCTCACCCAAAGAAGTATGGGAGGGTGTTGGAACTAGGTTTCCGCACCCTGAGAGAGATTAGGTAAGTCAAGCAGATCCACATTCGTAGCCTATCAGGTTCGCATAAGACAGGTCTATTCGCAGGTTTGTTAACAATATAATCTGCAGTATAATAGAGCTATTACCATGCACAAATATAGTCAATACCTTCGCATCCACGTGTGTATCAGTAGTTACCAACATACAATATCATAACACATCATTAATAACAGATTACAGATATATTTCATACCATAACACAGATAGATTCGCAGCATAAATAGATAACACAACTGTATTCGTAGCTCTGACCAATCCCAAAGGTTCACATCAAAAATAACACATTAGATCAGATAACACAGAGATAATTTAACTATATCCACATATTTTAGCATCCAAAACCCAGTATAGACCAAACACAGTCTGCGCACACAGTCAGTAGGGTTCGTACACAACAGGACTGAGGATCTCTTGCAGACAGCCAGCAAGAGTCCTTACCCAAAAGACCCAATGACAGATCTAACAATTCACACTTAACATCAGACTTAATTCTTTCCCACCTTAAGACTCAAAATGTTCATCTATTTATATCGACTTAGCCTGCGCTTCGAATGGTCCAAAAATCATGGTTTGTGGACACTTGGTCTACCCTTGACCTGTTACAATGCATTTGGGGCTTTGACCCACCCCAAAACCCCTACGTTAGACTAATTAATATAAAAAATATACAAAATTGTACAAAATTCGCAGCTTTAGGGGACCCTGTTCCAACATGCCCCGTTTTGTGATATGCAAAATGGCCGCCACAAGGTTCATCATGACAAGCCCATAGAATGTCATAAATCTCATCTTCCTGGATGCATATGCATATATGCATATAATTTCTTATATGAAAGAGTTATCCACTGATCTAGGAGAATCTAGCACTGCGCTGAACAATCAGCTTTCGTTCCCTTGATGTTAAATCTCTAGGCAGAGTTCCTACTGCCTAATAGTTTGCTACATCTACGTACCATGGTTTTTTTTACTTCTATAGAAAACAGATGTTTTTTGGGAAACTAATCGTCCACTGCTAGTGTGTCATCTGATTTGGGAAATATGGATAGGAAGTCTACAACCACGTTCTCCTTCCCTGGACGGTCTTTGATAGTTATATCAAATCCTTGTAAAAGTAGCAACCATTGAGTTATTCTCCCATTTGTAATTGGTTTATTGGCTAGATATCTAATGGAAGAGTGATTAGTATATAGGAGTAGTTGATAGCTAGTTATATAATGTCTAAATTTATTGATAACATAAATGGCAGCAAAGAACTCTTTTTCAGTCACTGTATAGTTTAATTCAGCAGGAGTGAGATTTTTGCTGATATAATAAATAGCATAGGGCTTTTTATCTTCTTCTTGACCGAGAAATTCCCCTATTGCTGTGTCGGATGCATCCAAAGAAATGTGAAAGGGAAGCTTCCAATTAGGACCGTGTAAGATAGGTGCTATTGAGATCAGTTTATTTAAATATGTAAAAGCAGTGTCACATTTATCATACCAATGGAATTCAACATTTCTAGTTAATGCATACAAGGGTGCAATGATTTGTGAAAAATTCTTTATAACCTGCGATAGTACCCTGCGTATCCAAGAAAACTACATACCTTTGTTTGCGTACAAGGTGTGGCTAATAAAAGGATTACTTCTATTTTTATCAGGTCCACCTGTATTCCAGCTGTAGAGATGTATTTTCCTAGGATTACTCCTTCGATCATCATCATGTGGAATTTTTCATTGCTTAAACATATTCTGGTAGCAATACATCATTACAATACCTTTTCTAGTGTTTCTAGTGCTTGATAAAAGTCATCTCCATATGGGGTAAAGTCGTCCATGTAAATTTCAAGTCCTTCATTTATTAAATCAGGAAAAATGTTGAGTATGGCTCTTTGGAAGGTTGTTGGGGCATTGCATAGTCCAAATGGTAATACCTTGTAGGAAAATGTACTCCATGGGCAGGTAAATATTGTTTTATCCTGGTCTTCAGGGGCTATCTGTATTTGATTGTAACTGCTGAACCCATCAAGAAAGGAAAAGAATCGTTTCCCTACCAATGTATCGAGGAATTGGTCAATAAAAGGAAGGGGGAAGTGGTCTTCTGTGTTGCTTTATTCAATTCTCTGTAATCCACATAGATTATCCATTTCCCATTCTTCTTAGGAACAAATACTAGAGGAGAGACCCATTTGTTTTCTGAGATAGGATAAATGAATTTTACATCCAGTAGCTTTTGCAATTCATCTTTTACAATGTCTTTCAGATGTGGGTTTAGCCTCCATTGAGGTTGTAGAATAATCCGAGGCTCCTTGTCAGTATAGATGTGATGTGTGCATAGCTAAGGGTCGATACTTCATGTCTGGGTAGTCCCAAGAAAATGCTCCCTGATACTTCTGTAAAATCTCTATGAGCTTTTGCTTTTGGTTACTATCCAGACTACCATTGATATTCAAAAATTTCCATGGCTTGATTTCAATCGGTATGTTGTTGCGAATAGCGGTTGTGGGTATGTGTTGATTATCAATGTATGTCAAGGGGTATTCTTGTGTTTCATCATCAAGAACTATTTTTAACATTTGAAATTTTAAGTTTCCAGGCACAGGTGGCTGATTCATGAATTCATTGATTACATTGTCTTCAGTTTGATCTTTGAATTCAAGAGTCAACTATTGTCAGCGGTGAACAGATATTTTGTTCCTAGTATGTATGTGGATGTCTATGAATATTTACCGTGGGTAGAATTGATTTGGTCGGTGGGTAAATGATAATTTTTTTTATGGAATCTCCTCTAACAATGGTCATGCTGCCTATCTGGAAGCCTATGTAAGCATCGGCTGTTGCCAACCAAGGTCGACCAAGTATCAAGGGGTGTCCATTCATCCTAATTTTTGGGTTAATAACTAAAAATTCAGCTGGATACTTCCATGAGTCCACATAAATCGGGATGTCTTGTACCATTCCTTCTAGTATGATAACATATCTGTCATCAAGTTCCAGCAAAGTAGTTATGGGTTCTAATGTTGTTATGCCTAACTTCTCACACATATCTGTAGTTAAGATGTTAATGGCTACCCCTAAGTCAACTAATGTGTTTGGAAAGGAGTGGCCAAAGATTTTAACAGTTACTGTGGGGTTCCCTGGATCCTCATATTTCACGGGTGTTTCCTTACCCATCAATAAGTTTGATAGTGCCCCTACCACATGAAAAATGGGTACATTTTTTTCTTTCCTCACCTACTTTTTCCCACACAACTCTTTAATTGTCTTGGCATAGATAGGAATGTCTTTTATATCCTGTAAAAGAGGAATTTTAATGCAAAGGTTCTTTCATTCCCCTAGGATATCGAAATATGGAGAGACTAATAGCCTAGGCAGTGTTAATATTTCAGGGAATGGAGGGGGAAAAATCATAAGGTTTTTAGGTTTCTTTTGGTCAGCCATTTCCCTTCCCTACCCTACCTCTGTTTCAATCATAGTTGTTTGTCTAGGCTCTGTCAAAGTTCCAGATTCAAGTTTTGGCAGGGTCATATCTTCTGCTAGTGAAATAACACGTCTTGATCTCAACCTTAGTTCATTACATTGCTTCTGTTCAGTTTCAGGGTTTGGGTTTCCTATAATATGAATTAGCTGAACTAGCCTATTGTTAGGATTAGGATTGGTTTGAGCTGGCAATTGAGGTTGTATGATAGGTTGAGGGTTGTGCTATGTTGATTTTTCACCCCTGTCCCCATTGGTAGGTTGGTCATTTCCAGAGGTCGCTGCCATTTCTGATGCCAATTTGTGGTTTGTGAAGGGGAGGCTGGCCACTAGGATTGATAGGGATTGTTTTGCCAATAAGGGGGAGAACAAGGAAAACTTGGCCAATTATTTCCTAAAGAGGGTTGTGTTGGCCAAGGCCCCATAGGAAATGATTGAGATGGCCAAGTAGAGAAAGGTGATTGGTTCTACCAAGCTGTTGTAGGGTTTTGCTGGTTAAACTGTGGAGAAGAAAAGATCTGAGGAAGGTCTTCTGGCATACCTAGTCGTGCTTGCCATTGTTGACGCTGGTTCATTAGATAGACTGGTTCTGTCTCTTCTTCTACTTCTTTAAAAAATTATTTCAGCCCTGGAAGTGAAGGGCAATGGTCTGTGGCATGGTCCTTGGTGCAAATATCACATGTATGGACCATGTCTAATGGACATTCCCTTTGGCTGTGCTTCTTATGACAGCGTGGGAAAAATACGACCAAGTTTTGTTCTACTATATCTTGCTTTTACTCGGCTTGCAGGAAATTTAGCTGTGTTGTCAGGGTGCCCAAGATATCAATTTTGAAATCTTCTAAAAGATTACCAAATTCTTCTCCGGTCACATTACCACAGGACTTCTTAGGATCCCTTGTAGTTGAGTCTCGCCCGATTGTCATACTTTGCGTACTACCATGAGAACACCTGATACACAGTGAAATAATATCATCATATTATTCTTTGTAGATGTCCCCTTTTCCCATTATGTTAATTTTTTCAACCCATTCCTGTTTCATTCCCTTAATCATCATTTCTTTTAATATGTCTCTGGATAGTGTAGTATATGGAGACCTTTGTAAGTTATATTGAAATATTTCGACGTATTCTTCTAATGTCTCATTGTATTTTTTCATACATATTGAAGATTTTATCTTTTAATTCTTGAGTCCAGCAATAGTCTTGATGTTTGTTAAGAAAATTTTTCTTCATCTGGTCCCAATTATTAATGGTTCCTCCACCAAGCCCCATGAACCAACATAATGTTGTCCCCTTCAAGTTAAAGGGAAATAATTTTAGTTTCTGAGGGCCAATGGTGTAGTCATATCCCCTACGTAAGACATCTAATTCAAATAAAAATGCATCAAGATCTTCCGAGGTCAACCCATGGAAGGTGGGGATGTTTTGTAAGGGAATGGATTTCATAGGGGCATTTGCAGCATGCTAAAAAATGGGATACTCCAATGTTGATGTCTGCCTCTGATTTTGGTTCTAATTGTTTTCCATTTGATCAAAGATATGCCAATAATATTCGGGGATTTCTTGTTCTGGAGGAATAATCTCAGTGGAATTATGGAGTGGATGCGAAGAAATCCTTACATCACTGCCCCTATCTGGGATATCAAGTTTCTCTATTTCAACCACTCCCTTAGGGGATCTAATTTCTAGAGTTTTTACCTATACTGTACTACTGGTTTCTCCTTCCCCTTCCTTTAAATTGCAAGAATCTCCCTCTCTCAAAGGGTCAGCACTTACGTGATTAGTAGTTTGAAGGCTTTGTTTAGACCCTTCTATTTCACTATGAATCTCGGAGTGGGCTGTAGATGATGAGGCTGTTGCCTGAGGGAGTGTAGTACGAATTTGAGTAGGAATGGTTTTGGGTCCTACAGATGCCTAGAATTCAACCTTCTTAATGATTTCATCTATATATGTTGTTCTACCAAGGATCAAGGGTCCTTTTGGTATTGTGGATATAAGTGGCCGATGTTGATTTGTTTCTATCTTTTTCTTCCCAGTCATAAAACAAGAGCACCTATCCTACTAGCCTCTGCACAATTGCTGAGAAGCGGGCTAGAGAGAAAGTGTTTTGCTTGCCGGTACGCAGGTTCTTACCTCTCATTTTCAATACCCAATTCTTAGTAGCAAAAGAGAAAAAATATAAAGGAAATCACTATTAAACACTCTCCCTAGCGATGACGCCAAAAATTTTGGGTCATAAAGGTGACTGTTATAGGCAACTTTAATGCTTCTCATTCAATTATCAACCCAGGGAAAGTATTGTTATTTCAAGAGTGTGAGCACAGTATATGCAAGTGATATCAAAGGAAAACTACTCTAAATTATCATAAGGAATACTATATAATTCTTGAAGTTCAATCAAATCAAAGTGAAAGGGGATTATAGAATTATTTTTACTATTCCATCTAAGTGCAAAAAAGAGCAAACTACGATTGAACAACATACTATGATGAATTGAATAGAAATCCTAATAAATTGAATAGTAGTTTGAATAAATTGAAAAACAATTGTTTATCTAAATTTTGCAATGGAATTCTCTTTTAAATTAATAAATGACATCTCTCTGAATCAAAAAACAACTAGACGCCTTGCAATAATAATAAAAATATCCGACTTTAACTATACACAAAATCATGTGAAAACTAATGAAACGAGTATAAAATCATTGGGAAATGATGAAAGCATCTAGACAATTATGAAAACATTGATTGTAAGCAAGAAATCATGAATGATGAACTATTATAATGAAAGAGAAAGTAGTATCATCTTATGTCTACAATTAACCAGTTAAATGATATCTCAAGAAATGCATTAGATGATTGAAACGTAAGTTCTGTAATTAAACGTATAGTGCAGAGTTAGCGAAGAAACTCCTAGGGCTGGGCCTAAAGCCACTAGAAGTCTAACACTAAGAAAAACTCAAATATTGACTATTCAAAAATTCAAAAATATTTATTAAGCTGAAGATTAATACATTAATACAATTGGAAAAATTTGTCCTGATACATCTATTACAGAAGAAAATATCTATTCAGATCTATCTATCTTGTTCGTCTTCGACCTTTTAAAGGTGATTTAAACAATGGTAACAGATCTTTTCCATGCGGGATCTTGCTGCTCGTGGTTGTTTTTTTAGTTCTTCAAGTGTGGATGTGTCTTTCTGTCTTTTGCCGACCCATGGGAGCCATCATGATCCCTTTTTCTTCTCTTGTCAGCTGTCTTTCGGTTATCATTACTTCAACTGCTTTGTTTCCCTATTGATAAAGATATAACAATAAATTTTCTATTGTTGAATATCCCTTTTATTATCAGTTCATTTTTTCCTGACTTTACATTAATTCCCTTTCCTTTATTGCTAAGATGAGGGGAAAATTCATAGAAGTGCATAACAATTCGTGATAAAGACAAGATGAAAATGTACCTTCTTCTTGGCCCAACATCTTGAGATGGATAGTTTCTGTTACCCTTCCCCTGGTTCCATATCTTGGGGTTGGGGGGATTGGTTATTCTCTGTTGAGCATACACTTGACCTTAAGGAGGAGATTAATTTTGTGGCATACGTGGAGGATGCATGGGAGGTTAGGGAATTGGTGCCGGAGGGGCTAGAGCGCTAGGTGGTTCATACAAATAGTAAGGAAATGGGAAACATTAGGATAAATAGGTGGAGAAAAAAATGGCCCTGGCATCTGCTGATGCATATGGGGATATGCATATGGCATTCTTGGACTTGGATAAGTGTTTCCATGTGAAGGATTGGGAGGTGGATAGGTGTAAGAGGAACTGGTTCCCCCTAGGGTTAACCATAACTCATCAGAGGCAGAGTATATGGTAGATATTGAGGGTGTAAAATGTATCCAACGATACTATCCATGATGTGAGATGCCCCAGGTTCATTAGCAACACTAGGACGAGGCAAATCGAGAAGGAAGATATAAACATATCCAGAATGTGCATAGATCAGGTCATATTTCAAAGCTAATTGGAGTGATTCTTCCTCATACATGGGGAAGTGGGAGGTGAAATATTTACCTATGGGAGCCAAAATTTATCTAAGGAAAAAATCCATATAAACATGGTATTCGAATTTGGGGGCCCTACACATTCTCCTCCTTCTACACCATTCTTGAACATGGTCATATAAGAGGGTGGAGAAAGTTTGATAGAAATAATTTAAGAGTTTGACATCGGTGTCATAATGAAGAGGTAAATGGAAGTCAGATAGAAATTATTTGGTGAGAGCCACGAAAGTGGAATTAGAGGTCTATGGTTGGTCCACATACCACTTTCTAGTAGCTCCAGTAAGGGTGCGCTAGAAGAGGTGAAGATAGATGGAGTCTTCAGTGATAGAATTGGATGAACACCACATATGAAACTAACAAACATGATTTTTGGGGTCGTCTCTAGGATTACCTTCAAACTTGGGGATGTTAGAAGGAAGCTTGGTAGGCATAGCTGACCAATTGGGGTAATGGAGAAGACAATCATTGATGAGCTGGCTAAAATATGGAAGGCTCAAACCAACCATATAGGGGAGAAATCAGATGTTAGTAACCATACCAGGAGAGGTTTTGCCTATGGGGTTAATTTTCTTTCCTACACCCACGCTGGTTCCTGACATGGTGGCAGTACATGGTTGGGAGGATGAAAAATCAAAGGAAGAACTAGAAGAATTAGTAGAGCTAGACTCGGAATGAAGAGTCAATGGAGGACTAGAAGAATGAACTCTAACTCGACATGAAGGAGTCAAATGTTGTAAAGGAAACTTGGGTGAAGGCCACAAAGTCTTTGCAACAAACACATAGGGGGTGAAATGATGTCAAGAAAATTATGACTCAATAGAATAAAGAATTATATGATAAAAAGAGAAACAAACAACAAGAAAGCACCTAGTGCAGTGGTGCCAAGTGTAAACTAACGATATTAAGATGCTACTCTAATTCAAGCAATCACATCTTATCAAAGAAAAATTAACTCTAGCCTATAGGTGGTATAAATAATCAAACAAGTTCGAAATATACTATTTCAAATGGCCTTCCAAAATACCTCTTACTTGACTAAATCTGATCCCCGCAAGAATAGTTGCCTAGAGAACTGATTGCTTCCTATATCTATTCCTATAAGGTGTTTTCCTATGATTGGTCACTACGGTTACCTTTATCCCATGGGGGGTGGTCAAGTCTTGAGATTATTAGTTATTATCCAATGCATTTGGGGATTTTGACCCACCCCAAAACCCCTGCGTTAGACTAATTAATATAAAAAATATACAAAATTGTACAAAATTCACAGCTTTAGGAGATCTTATTCCAACAGTCCCCCAACACAATCTTGTGACTCGTCCTGAGTCATTATGGTCATGGGGTCTCCACCTGCGCCTGCAGCAGCCTGATTGCCTCAACCATTGGGGGCAACACTCCTGCACTCTGAGCAGCAATGTTCTGAGCAATATCCACCAAATTTTGTGAATTTGGTCCTTTTGTCATAGTAGTGATGCTCTCCAGAGTCTGGTTCAGTTTTTTAATAGTGACATCAACATATTGAGAGATCTTGAGGGCTTCATCAGCCCAAGGCTTAAGGTAGTAGCTGAGGGTCTTCTTCTTCTGGTGAAGTTCGTCAATATCATCCTGAAGGGTGTGGCTGGTATGCAGTCGTGCCAATCATTGAGCAGGAAATAGAGTAGGCATAGTGGCTTCCAGCTGCTTGAACGCTTCTTCCTTATGTCGCAGGTCCTGGTTGATTTCATGCAGGAGAGGGTCGCGCTGCACCTTGGTCCATAGTTGTTTCCAGTAATTGGGAACCCTAAGAAATCTATCCTGTAATCACATTCGTGGCCGCTCTAACCAGCACAGCTCGCTAGGCCTGCACCTCCAGTGGTGTCTCTGGCTACAACTTGGCCTGCAAGTCTATGATCTGTTGTTCCATCTGTGTTTTGACCACCTGGATCTCAGTACTTGAGGCCTTTAAGGCTGCGACCAACCCCTCAATCTTGGCCTGGGGGTGGCCATAGCCGGGATTTATTTCGTAACATCCACACAGAGTCTACTAATTAAGTGGTCTAGCTCAGTCTACTGCATACCAATGAGGATACAGGCAGCCTGTGCCTGGGATGCTTCAGCGGTCTTTTCTTCAATGATCTATTCAGCTGTAATGAGCTATTGATGAACTTGACGATTCCAGTGTTGGATTTCTTCAAATAGGGATAAGTGAAGAAGCTGTAAAGGTTCATGTGGCAAGTAGACAAGATTCAAATGTACCTCTGCGTAGGCTTGGACTTGCACTCCAAATTCGTGTGGACTCAATATGAGGGCTATGCTAGGGAGAGGGTAGAGACGGCTTTCTAGCGTATTGATCACTGCACCGCTTGTTACTGGGGCTGATCTGACCTAGATCATACTTGTTTGCAAGGAGTCAGTTTTTAATTGCAAGGCTTGGAGCTCAGCCTAGAGGGTTTCGACTGTGGCTTTCTGCTACTCTTCCAGAGGCAACCATTTATCCTCTATAGCCATAGTGACCACATCTGCAATTTTCTCAAGCTCCCCTTCCGTTATTGTAACAACGTCGTTGCCTTTTGGTCGTTGAGAGTTATTCTTCTTCTGTGACCCTTTAACAGGGTCACCATTCCTCTTTGTTCCTCCAGGGGAATCAACACCCCCGCCATTCAATTCTTCAGTTCCTTCATCCGTCTATGAGTCCTTCTGTGATGCTCGTTCAGTTCTTTTCCCAATATTCTTTTTTAGCTGTGCAGCCGTCTGTGATGGTGGGTCCATGCCTTTCCTAATATATTGACTTAGTCCTACAGTCTCTTTGGTAGTGGTGGGTAGGGTGACCTTTGTGGTGCTCATGCCTTCAACCCCTTTCACACCTGTTTTGAAACCAAGCTTCCAATGTGGAGGCCATTGCGCAATTAAACATCCAATCTCTTCATCGACAGCCATATAGGGGAGCGAAACCCACGTAGGATCATTGTGGCCTCTGATTTGGATGCTATTCATAGCCACCTGGAATGCAAAGATTCTTTTATACTTATCGTAGATGGCTGGTGACAGACGCGGCTGGGAGTTTATAGCTGCTGCGAGCCCACTCTAAAATAGGATCCAGAAGACTTGATTGTCCTCAATGTGCTACGCGTCCTTAGAGTCCCACATATTTGCATAGCACACCCCTTCACACATATTAGGTGTGAGCTCAGGGAGGACCAAATCTTTCGAAGCTTCCCATGTGACCAACGCAATGAGGAGCAGGATCTAAGAGTAGAAAAATTCGCGCCCTTGATCCTGGGCCTCGCAGATATTTGCCAGGAATTTATTACATAGGTACTGGGCCCAATTGAAGCACACCCCTTTTTCACATTGGCCTGCCAGCTGAATGAACTACACAGGAACGATGGTAGCCTGACATTTTCACATCAGTTTGAACACTAGAAACAAGGTACCCATCTACGTAGCAGGGTTACTGATGGTGTTGATCATGAAGCCCAGAGTGTTCCGTAGCACATGGTAATCCTCACATACTTTGTCAGCAATATTTTTCTTGTATTTCTTGCCCACACAAAGCATAGGGTTTGGTCCCTCCATGGGGAGGCCGGTAATCCGGTGGATAAGCGCGACATCAATAGGGATGCGATCCTGGATCCACAGGCTTCCATCATGGACTAAGGCAAGCAGTTGGTGCAAAATACTATCTGTAATATTGTAATGGCCAAAATGCGACATCCTCAGCAGGTTCAAGTGCCCAAAACTAGCCAATCCACACACCTAGCACATGGGGATGATCTTTAGCCCGTCATCTTCCAGTATCCTTTCAAGGTATAGCTCGGGTGCAAGCTCGGGGAACACCTCCAAATTGGCCAGGCCATGGTCACCAAATTTGACCTCATGGATCTTGCCAAAGGGTTCGTTAATGATGGGGACCTCGCCTGGAGTCAAAGGCATCTGCAGATAGGTGCACATGCCATCAAGATTCTTTGATGTATGTGTCGAGCGCTTGCGAGGCCGAACGAAGGGTGGTAGCCAATTGATGGGTTGAGCCATCTAGGCCCTCTCCTGAGCAGACAAGGGTCTCTTTGCTGGCCCAGGAGAGCTTTCCTGACCTGCCACCCATGGGGAATTCACATTTCAGGGTGAGGTGTGGGGCTTCATCCTAGCCCATTTTGTGGGTTTCCCTGATCCTTGCACTTTTTATTTCCCCTTCTTCTTGGCTGGACACGGCATAGATATAACTTCTTCAAATTCTTATTTGATTTCCACTACTTCCTCGGTTTCTTGTTCTATCTAGGTCATAGGTTTGGAGGGTTCAACGGGATTAGTGGCCATCATTCTGGCACGGAAAATGAACTTCAGGTTGCTACTGTCAGAGGGTGTAGGATTCTCAGACATGAACAGGGCAATAGGCACAGAAACTCTTAAAACATAAGTTCGCCAAGGAAAACCATCCCAAGTACAAACTATTCAAGAGATATGAAACCCTTGGCCGATCTATCCTCCTACTTTTATAGCCGCACGGATCAATCAACGATTGGGTGAACCTCATTTGGAACTTACCATCAAGTAAACGGTAAAAAATCTTCGGAAATCGCCTCATTAAATGTCAGCCGCCTACTCCTTTCAATGGTAACTTTTCCCTTTTACCCAATTTTACTGTTCCAATGGCTAGTTTTCGCACCTTCTCTGCGCCCAGTGCACCCCTGCACTCCCAACATACCTCCTGTGCTCCTAGTGCACCTCTGTGCTTCCAGTGCACCTTCTGCACTCTGAACATGCTCTTGCACCCCTGCGCACCCCTCCAGACTTCCAGATCTACAGCTGTGCCCTGCACATACCATGGTCCTTACCTTCCGTTGTGGACGTAATCCACCCCATATAGCTACTCCGACCATATAGTCATTTGATCCGATACATTATGAGCTAGTTGTCATTGACATAGTCGGGTAACATATCGCCGTGCAGGGTGGCTAATCGAATAGCTCCACCATTTGTGACTTATTTTACCATATAGGGACCTAGTCAGTGCTGATGGAACTTCCTTAGGTGTTTCAAAAACTAGTTATCATACAACAGGACTAGTTCTCCCTCCGCAAATGTCTTTTGTCAAATATGTCGATCATGCCATGCCTTATCCCGAGCCTTCTGAACCTGTTGATGGAAATTAGCAATGAAGCGATCTTCCTTCAAAGCCACATGCTGCGCTAAATGCTCCTCCATGATATGAGGCTCGGCCATGTTTGGAAAGGCTATGATGCGCATGCTAGGAACAATGTACTCCATTGGCATAACGGCCTCCTTGCCATAGACCATTCGAAACGGTGTCTTCCCAGTCAGCTTCTTGCAGGTGGTTCAATAGGCCCAAAGAATAGATGAGATTCTCACATCCCAGTCGCTGTGATCAGTGTTATAGACCTTAGTTAGTGCTTGTTCCAAGATTTTATTAAAAGCTTCTACCACTCCATTTTCTTGTGGATAATAGGAAGTGCTCTTCACTTGGTGGATCCAAAATTCTTCCGTCAAGGCCTGTATTGTTTCATTAACAAAGTGCATACCTCTACCATTCATTAAGATCTTTGGACATCCAAACCTGGTCAGAATCTTCTCAAAGATGAAGTGTACAGTGGTATCTACAGTGCAATACTTCATAGCTTGTGCTTTAACCCATCAGGTTACATAATTAGTGGCAGTTATAATGTAGCACACACCTGTCTTCTTTCCGGGTGAGTTGATAGGTCCCACAAAATCAATGGCCCATTTGTCAAATGATTGTAGGGCCATTTGTAGTTGAAGGGGAATTTCATCTATGCTTGATGGCCTTCCTGTTCGTTGGCACATATCACAGGCTTTACAATAGCTGTGAGAGTCATTATGTAGGGTAGGCCACCATAGTCCAGCTCTCAAGATCTTTTGCGTCGTTGCTTTCCCTGTGTAGTGACATCCTGCCACACCGTCGTGAGCTTATTCCAAGATAGCATGTCATTCATGATCCAAAACATATCTTCGTAGCACTTCATCAGCTCCCTTCTTGTATATATGGTCTGCGATGATGGTAAAATCTGCAGCGTGGGTTACCAACTCTTTCTTCTATTGTACTGAATACTCTGCAGGTGCCATGCCCATAGTCAGGAACTGAATGATTTCAGCGAAGTGCGCATCAAATACCTTAATAGCAAACAACTGCGCATCAGGAAATCCTTCTTCTAGGTTGGTTGGTTCCTCACCACTCTCAATTCAGGACAAGTGATCCGGCCCAGCATTCAACTTCCCCGACTTGACAATGATCTCAAAGTCGTATTGATGGAACAGTATTAGCCATTGACAGATTCCCCCCCCCAACACAGGCTTATTCACCAGGTACTTCAAAGCTGAATGATCTGTAAACATTTTGAAGTGCCCTCCTAACAAATAGTGCTGATATTTTTGTATTGCATAGACCATGGCCAATCCCTCTTGCTCCGTAGTGGAGTAGTTTCACTCCGCACCAAAGAGTTTCCTACTTGCAAATACAATAGGATGATCAATGTATTTGTCTCCAGGCTGCGTGAGGACAACTCTTAGGGCAATTCCTGATGCGTCTACGTGAACATGGAATACCTTTTCCCAGTCAGGAAAGATGAGAATAGGCGTAGAGACCATCCTCTCCTTGAGTAGCTCGAAGCTCTTTTGACACTTGTCATCCCAAAAAAACGAAACATCCTTATTAAGTAATTTTTCCATAAGCACTGTAATCAACGTGTAACCTTGAAAGAACTTCTTGTAGTAGCTTGTGTGTCTCAGGATCGAATGCATTTGTTTCTCAGTTGTAGGAATTGCAAGGTTTATGATAATTGCAACTTTCATAGGATCAGCTATCAACACTTGTCAGCAAAATATATGTCCGGGCAAGATTATGAAGGGTATGTAGAATATGCACTTCTTGATATTCAGGGAAATATGGTGTTTTCTACAGGCATCCAACATCATGCGCAGGTTCAAGACGTGCTTATTCACTAAGCCAAACATAGTCCAATCATCAAAATAAACCTCCAAAATTTTGTGTATGAACTATTTTAACACTGTTACTACTACTCGTGAAAAGATGACAAGGGCATTATTGAGTCCAAACGGCATGACATTATACTAAAAGGATCCCCATTCAGTATAAAATGTAGTTTTTCTGCGATCTTTAGGTGCAATTCTGATCTAATGGTAGCCCGAGAACCCGTTTGTAAATGAGTATGTGTCCTGCCCTCCCACGCTATCAAGGATTTCATCTAAGAATAGTGTGGGAAAGGAATCATGTATGCATACGTCATTCAATTTGTGTAAGTCCACACATATTTTTATCTCTCCCTTATTATTTTTCTCCTGAACCACCATCGGATTTACCCAGTTTGACTGTTCAACTGGTTCGATGGTACATGTGGTGAGCATCTTGTCAATTTCTTCCTTGACCTTTTTTGTATACTTAGGTTTAAACCGATAAGCCCGCTGCTTCACAAGGAGTGCATCTAGTTTTAGCGTGATGTGCATGACCCCTAGGTCCCCTATGATCCCCTTAAGCTCTGAAAACTTCGTTGGGAATAAGTCCTGATACTTTGTGAGCAGTTCCAAAACTTTGCCTACTGTATCATCATCCTAGTAATCCCCAATTTTTGCCAACTTAGGTTACTCTTCCATGCCAATGTTGACTTCTCACAGCTTCATAGGCTTAGTAACATCGATATTTTGTAGTGGGGATCTATAAACTACGCGCTTTCCCTCTGACTTTGGGATAGAGACATTGTGCGGATCTTCATCGCACTCTTCTATTGATATATTGTGGCAGTTGACAATATATTGCATCTGCGTTTCCCATGTTGGTGCCCAAAGTGTTGTGCAAGGGCGCGATTCATCAAATACGAAGGTATCTATATCCTAAAGAGCTTCATCAAGCACCTCCATTCCCCCTGCTAACCTAAATGTCCCTACAAATTCGTCCTTTAATGTTTCCTAGTGGTAGGTGCGCTGATGTAGCTCTGCATCTAAGTACCATGCAGTGGGAATTGGTCCCAAGTCATGAATAAAGAGGTGAACCCATTCTTCTATAGTCCGATCACACCATTTCTCCATCTAAGTGAACAAATTCTCGCGTGGGTCTCCTAGTGTTATACGGATAAATCCTTCTTATGGACATGAATGATCTCCCTAGTATCCTAAGGATATCTAGAAACAAACAACCAAATGCAAACCATTTTCTCTAGATTATTTGTAATTCGTATTATTAATAACAAAGTACGAGGATATGCCCGTACCTGAAGTCCAACGCTTGCCGAAATATTCTATCCAGTTTCTCCAAAAGAGGTCACTTGAGCATGTGAAACCTACAATCAAAGACAGATAAAAGGATTAAAACCACCTGCAAGTTATAATAATTGAGAAAACACTAATCTATCTCAGTGATCAAGGAATCCAAGAATTGAAATACTCAAATAGATATATGAACAATTCAATGAGAAAATGCAATCCATTTGTATTAACTTGTATAATAAGAAGTAACCTTACAACCTTTTGCCTTGATGTTATACAGGTTCTTCCGGGGTTCTGAACAATCGTTCTCTCTCAGATTGACAAGCCTTCTTCTCTTTGAACTAGCATAAAGTTATGGACATGAGTGTGCGATCATTATAATTTAAAAAATGGCTAGTATAGAGAGTATGATCTCTTAAGAAATTCTTCAGCAATTACCGCATATGTGTCTCTACCATTTACAAGCTACAATCTACCCTTGAGACTGAAACATGAGCTCAATTTATAGGGAAATGGAGGAAGTTTCAGTTCCATGAAGAGGGGTATGGATTCCTCTCATGAAGGGATTTGAGCTCCATAGACCAAGGGATAAGATCCATGAGTGAAGGGATAGAGCTCATGAGTATAGGATAACATGGTGACAAAACAACGTGTAACAGATTGCCCCCTAAAGTGTGAAGTCTGGGGTAGTTCAGAAGAGTGAAGTGCTTTATATTTCTGAGGATTGGATTGCAGAAATTTTGGTTGAAAGCCTGTAAAAACATTCAATGCAGACATATATATGTATATCATTGCTAAGGTAGGCATTCCCATACTCAGATCAAAACTAACTACACGTTCTGGTACAAAAGTTATTTCAAAATTACATCAATAGTAGATACAGCATGGACACATCCATCTGTCATAAATATTTTATTGTATCATGAATAATAAAACTCCTCACAGCTTGGATGGTGGAAACTAGATCCATGTTTTTGATTTTCGCTTCCTGAACTAGTACGATTCTATCAATGCAATTAATTGTGTCGAAGTCGAACATGGTAGAAACCACTTTATTACCAGTCAATGATGTGAACCGTTAAGTGTAAGAGAAACCACCAATAATGACAATGGCTCTCAAAGTACTCAATACAATCCACAAAATGTGAATGAATGATTTGCAGTTGAACACTTCACAAAATAATTCGATCAAAGGTCAATGATGCAACCTATCATCGAAGGCGAGAAACCTACCATTAGGACATCCAAATCCCAAGGTAATGATAGGTTTCTAGATCAAATTTCTATATGATGAGCTATCATTGATAGAAAGTGACCCGTCATAGGAAATACCACGACACGAAACCATTAGATCAAGTTTTGAATAAATATTTGCAAGGATTGACTCAGGGATGGTCAACGCAAATGGGGACAAATGTTTGCAATGAATGGTTTATTTGAACTGTCTCTTGAACAGATAACGACACTGTAGATGGTTTGTTAACAATTGACCTAAAGTTAATACCCAAAAACTGGCTGAAGACTTTCAATGTGGTTTGATTAATTGTTAGACAAAGGATTTTCCCAACCCAGGTACAAGTGTGACAAAAAGTTTCGTGTTCAAGAGTGGTATACTGCTTTTCAAAACAAGGGTGACAACTGGATTCATTTTCTCTTTTCCCGCACCATTTCTGGCAAGTACTTCTTTATTTTTGATAAGCTTGAGAAGGATAACATTTTCTTGTTATGTAAGCTCATCCTTTGGATGAGTCTAACTTAGTAATAAAATTGAACCCTAAGGAGGAGTGGTTTGTTCCTGTTTGTAATTGACATGTCCTTTACTGTTAAGTTTTAACAAGTCCAGTATAGGTGAAACTCATCATTTTTTAGTTTTAGGGAGTCAGAAGAAAAACATAAGTAAACTTCGTGGTTGTACTTTTTCGTAAATTTAGTCTCTTAAGCTTGAAAAGGGATAAAATAATGCAGGAGAGAAATATATTGACCATGATTAGTCAACGTATACCTTTTTCATAAATATTCCATTTCAGTCCGGAAAAGGGGTAAAATTATACTGAAAGGACGACTGTTCATTTCCTTAAACGAGTTTGAATAGTCAAGTACTCGGTGATATTTTCATATTTAGAGAGTCTGAAAAGGGCTTAAAAGAGAACTCTGGGTTTTCACTTTTTTGTAATTTTCAAGATCCCAAAAAACTGATATAAGTATACTTAGTTGGCCGACTTTCAATTTAATTTACGAGCAGGAAAATACTAAGCATTTGCATATGTTTTACGAGAATGAAAGATATCAAAATAATCTCGGGATTTTCACGAGTTTAACGAGTCTTGAAAATAATAACTGAAATGGACTTGAGATAGGTTTCATTTTTTATACAAGCTTGAAACAGAGGAAAACTATGCTGGTTAGTGGTTTCATTTTTACACAAGCTTGAAACAGAGGAAATTGTGCTTGAGAGTGGTTTCATTTTTACACAAGCTTGAAATAGAGAAAAATATGCTTGAAAGTGGTTTCATTTTTACACAAGCTTAAAACAGATAAAACTATGCTTGAGATTGGTTTCAATGCCCCCCAAGAGTAACTTGCTAGAGCATATGACCCCAAGCTTCATTTCATTCAACTAAGTAGACTATTGGTTACTAATTGGTGGATGAAATGAAGGTTCATTTACAACATCAGATGAAAGACTCGACTTGAAATTTACGAGATCTAGTCAAAGAATAGACTCAATTAGGGGAGGATTTGTTTCATTTTTTAATGAACTTGACACAGGGAAAGAACTATGCTCATTGCCTGATTCATTTTTTAACGAGGTTGAAACAGTAAAATAACCATCCTCATAGTGACCTGCTTCATTTTTTAACGAAGTTGACATAGGAAAAGGAACTATCCTCATAAGGGTCTGTTTCATTTTTTAACGAGGTTGACAGAGTAAAAGAACCATCCTCATAGTGACCTATTCATGGCTTCCAACTAGAAGAAACACATGTCAAGGGACACTTCTCGATCATGGATTTCAAGAGGTCTTCATCAGATGGAAGAACAATTCTCTGGAAGGAACACATGTCAAGGGACTCAATAGGGATAAGAACATCATGTTAAAATAATCCCATAGGGTTTTCCATGTCAATTACCGGATCTAAGTCAAAGGAATTTGAGAAAACAGTGAGAGGCTCACTTGCATCAATAATTGAAAACATGGGACTGGTTGCCACATAATTAGCCCGTAGTGGGGTAGACACCACTTTCGTATAAGGAAAATTCAGGTGTTTCATATTGTTGGTAGTCAAATCAAGACTAATGAATGAAATTTGGTCTACAGTCACAATGTTTCCATTGTGAGGGAAAGACATCATGCGAAAGAGTGTCGATACGACAAATTTCATTACATAGACATAGTCTCGACTGTTATCACTCAAAAAAATCAAGCATCATTTTGACAAGGTTACATAGTTTCATGGGTCAAAATAAGGTTTTAAGAGTCATTTTTGAGTTTGACCAAGGTTAATTATAAAATTTTTATAGTTTGAGTTTACCCTTAGGTCCAAATACACTCATTTTTAAACTCCTTCAAGTCAAATCATTCATCATTTTCCAATTCTTTTCATTTTCCAAATTTTTTTGTACCGAAAGTGCCAAATAAGCCAAGAATCCATACTTTCGTAGTGCATCCAGTGTAAAAAAGGCAAAAAGTGCTACGAAACTGTTGAAAGTTATGAAGCAAGAACTTTGTTTTCTGGTTTTGAGCAGTCAACTTCAAAGGAGGTTTCTAAGGAAAAAAAAAGGCATTTTAATACACTGAGAGAGGTTATTTTCAAAACAATATCAAATAACAATAGCCTCTCTCACTTTTCTCACAAGTGCTATCAGTTGGGAGATACAAGGCTTTCTTTGAAACCCTATTTTCAGAAAACAGAGTTTTCATGTTTTACACATGTTTTGAAAAAACAGTTTCTGGACAACAGGATATGTTTTTCAAAAATCCAAGAAAAAATTTTATTCATGAAATCATGGCCTACAAAAACCTCCTTCCTTTTCTCAAACTACATCATGGATTAGGAGATATAGTCTCTGTCTCAAGACCTATTTTTCAGGAAAAAAACAGGAGAAATCTACAAGAAGTTAAGAAGTTATGAAGGAGAAAGCTAAATTGAAGTTGGTTTATGGTTTGTATGGTTTTTAGATGATGAAGACAAGTTTTATATTGATTTTTTGGGAAACTACACTTTTCACTTGGAAAATTTATGAAGAATATGCAACCTTAGCAGTTTCGTAACGCATTCAGTGTAAAAAAGCAGAAAAACGCTATGAAACTGTTGTAGCTGCTTTTCTTGCTTATTATGATCAGTTTTTGAAGGGTTGAAGAATGAGTCAAGAACTGAATTTGCTATGGAATATGTATTAAAGGTTAATTAAAAAAATGTTGGAGGAAAGAGTCAAATATTTGAAGAATAAAGGTTGAAATGGCAGCGCTACAAAAGGCGTTACGAAATTGCTGTGTTTTCGTAGCACAGAACATTACAACATTTTGAGCAGTGTTTAAAGTGGTTTTAGATAGTTGGAGGCTAGAGAGGAGTTATGGGACGTGTTATGACAACTTCCAACAGCCAAGTACCACGAAATGAAGGGTGCATGATGGTCATAATGTTCAAAGAATGCAAAAGATCTTATGCCTAAAAAACAGGGTTTTGTTTCCTATTTTGATGGAGGTCAGCAATACGGTCATGAAGAAATGAAGCCCATCATGTAGATTCGACCTTGTGATGAAACACTTCGAAATGATGTAAATATAAATAGATAAGTTTTCTATAGATAGGGATAAGGAGTTAAAGTCTTTTTGAAATAAATTCCTTGTTTTATGGTTATGCAAGGTGTGAAGAGTTAGAAATTCGATGTATCTAGCCTAGAGGCAGATCATCCCATGTTTTAAGATTTCTATTAAAGACCAAGAGGTCGAATTTTTCAAGGGTTGGAAGATTTTTTCCAAAATTACAGCTTATGGTAATGGATTGTTTCAGTTAATACAGAGATTTGTTACTTGAACAACTTGAGATTCTGAAGGAGTTTTTAGTGCTTTATTATTCTATTTGTTCTTCTTATGCATCTCACTTGCAGTGGTTTTCACTTATATTACTCAGAAATCATCTATAATATGCTCTAACTTCCTTTATATGTGAATTAACAGTGTATACTCATGTTTTATTTGCGTGTGTCCTACTTCTAGAAACTCTGAACAGCCTCAACTTCCATGTCAAGTAACTCACTGAATCACTAAAAAATTTTAATCCATAAGCCAATGCCTACATACTGATATTATTTTCAATCTACACTCATCAGGTTGGAAAATGTCATTTCAGCAGACTACTTTTGTAAAGCATTGGATTTACTGATATATACAGAAGCAATACAACTTTTCTTGACCTGATATTTTGAGTGTATTTCAATGAGATTATGTCCTAACTTTGAAATGTTATTTTTTTCCATAGAATTAATGCTTATTACTCAGAATTCATGGTTGTTCATGCTTTGAATTCCTTTAAGTATTGAGCTATGATGAATCTCTTTTAATATTATCCTTCCAATACCTTGATGTCTCATTACTCAGAAATCATGTATCACATGCTCTGAATTCCTTTGAACCTCAATTTATTGGGATTTTCCTGAATGTTTTACTTTTTCATTGAAATATATTCAAGCCTCAGCTTTCACAAGGAGAGCCATTGTTATCTTTATCTCTGTCACTAGCTCCATAAGCCCAATGGTAGCAAGCCTTTATCTTTTCAACCTACAAACATATAAAACCAAGACACAAACAATAGAGTTAGCCATCCATCTATCTCTTTATTCCATATCATTAAACCCTTGAGAGAGCCCTCTTAGATTGAGGAGGCTAAGCCTCAGTCACAAGATTGGTTTGAAATAGTTACACTGATATTGTCTGATCAGCAGCCAATCAGGTACGATTTTGGTGATAACATTTCCCAAGGAGAAAATTGAAATCCAAGGGGCCTCGGACTACCATAATATCAATACAAACAGTTTTACCCTCCAAGGTAATTGGAAAATTAGGAAGGATCCCTAAAGGTTCACTAATGGTTCTGTTAAAATCTGATAGATTCTGTGTAATAGGCACAAGCTGAGGGGAAACCAAAGCTTGCCAAGTAGTTGAGGATAAAATACTAACAAAAGCACTTTAATCTACATTTGCGTAATGCACATTATTACCACAAGCCTTCACAATGATTTGGAAAGGGATGGAGGAAGGAAGATGAGGTTTTGTAAATATATTCCAATCAAAGGAAAAGACATTAGTACTTGGAGGGGGTTCTGTAGAAACAGATGAAATGCCCCCTAGCATAGAAGAATATGATGTAACAAGAAGAACCTGAGCGGTATGAATTTCACTCTCTTTAGGGAGAGTGGGATTGACTGAATGTGAAATCGAGTCGACCACTTGATCAACTATTGGATCATCAACCTGAGTGATATGATTTTAACTCTTTAATGGAAGAGTGGGATTGACTGTACTTGGAACTAGATCAATCACTTCGTCAATTGACAGTAGGTTGGGAGAAATTTTACAGTAACTAGTTGGAAGTTGTTTCTGTGGATCTTTAAGGTTTTCAAACAATTTTGAGGCTTCATCCATGTGAGGGAAAATATGAATTTGATGACTCCCTTTGCACAACCTACATTGAAACCTAACTTTACCCTTTTTCCCACGAACCTGACTATCACTGGTTGATGAATCAATAGTAAGTTGATGAGATCTTTCTGACCATACTTCCAATAAAGCTTGCAAGGGTATCTGAGTTTGTGATGAGTGTTGGAGATTTCCTCAACACTACTAACACTTACAACCATGGTTGGTTGGTTGAATTCTTTCTTATCTTGCTTCTTCTTCTTCTTCCCTTTCTTCTTCTTCTTATCCACCTAGTTACTAGCATCAAGGCTTTTACCAAGCGAAGAGGAAGAAAGGGAGGAAGAACTGTTGGGCGAAGAAGGTAAAGGGTCAACATGAGGTTGGTGATGTTGAGATAGTGAACTCTGTTGAGGTGAAGCATCCGGTTGAGGTGGAAAAATTGGAATATTTGAGGCCAACGAAGTTGAAAATAACCATACCGGTAAACCTATGGTAAATCCAGGTAATGAAAATGTAGCCATATAAGGAGGATTGACATTTCCAATGCAAGGAAAAGTAATAGGATTCTCATTAAGAGGGATTCCTTGGTTGGTAAATTTTGGAACTGTTGCCATTATATTCAACTTCAGTGAATTTATTTAAAAATATTAACAATTCAAATTTGCAATCCACACCTAAGGTCTCTAAAAAGTAAAAAAAAAAAAAAGAACATGCGCTATCAAATCTAGGAGTCAAACCACACACAGACAATATGTTTTCACAGTGAAATCACTAGTTGGTGATGAAATCCAACGTCGTAGATATCAATCTGAAAAACTAGCGGTTGGAACACTTATCCTGAAAACCTACTTAATGAAATAGTCTGGTGCAAGTACCTCCACTGTGCCATCTCGAAGTGAATTGCACCCTCTAAAAATTCCAAGTGAGTCTAGTCAACGTCTACTCTAGGTACAGTGGGACCTTCCCTCCACCGTCACCTTGGGAAAAATCCTAAAGATTATTGCCACTAAGGTCACCAATAGAGACAAATGCACCTGGGGGAACAGTCTATGATCCGATATACACACAAGGGTGGAGTATCAATCTCAATCCCCTTGAAGGCTCCTCGGCATGGTAAATCTTAGGTTTGCCAACAAGTGACCCAGGCTCCTCGATAATGGTCTATCCAAGGTTTACCATTTTTAGTACGTGCACATCTGCTATTTTTAGTACGAGATAGGTATGATTACCTCACTGGTTCCGACATGATCTCGTGCTTGACTCTTTTAAGAAGAGCTTCCCAGAGCACAATTGCAAAAATAGAAATTTTTCCTTATCGCAAGATACTATTGTTTGTCTAGTTTCTTTGGAAAGTTAACTACTCCCTATTCCAAAGCACTAATTCTGAGATATATTGGTGGAAAGAGCCCTAAAAATGTAAAAATTTCTAGATGAATTTTATTAAGCACTATTTTATTTGGTTGTTATTACTCAAAGGGTAAATGGATATGAAACAATTGGTGTTATTACCTGACCCAAAAATGAATGAAATTGAATATGATAATGTAATATTTTCAATTCGATGAATCCTAATTAAAGTAAGGAAAGAGGTTCCATTCACTTCCAACAATGCAAAAATTGAGAAATAAGAGAAAATATAACAAATTCTCTAATGAACTAATTTCAGCAAGAAAAACTAATGCTAATCAATTCCAATTTTTATTTTTATGTTTTAAAAAAAAGCATAAAAAACATGTAAATTAAATTCAAAGAAACTGATCTAAATCTACAATTGATTTTTCCAAAATGTAAACTATGCAGTTGTAATCTATGCACAATTCACTAGAAAAGTATGCAAATGTAATCTATGCACATTTTTCGTTCATATTCTGAAATGAGAATTCTAATTATTCAAATTTAATCTATGCAAGAGAATTCACGATCAAAATATCATTACAAATCAGAGAAAGAATAAAAAGAGTATTTTCCTTCACTAATGTAATTTAAGGAACCAAACAAGTGTAAGTAAAGAAAATTGGGTGAGAATTCCAAATATCAAAAAATAAAAACACTCAAAGGCGATTAACACTCAGACACAATTGTTAAGAGACTGAGACAACCTCAAAGTAATGACCAAAGGAAATCAAATTAAGAGTTTCTCAAAAAAGAGACTCAAAACACCCAATTAACTTAACGAAGATTGATGCAAAAGGTGCTGAAACGAAATTCACACATAAGATTTGACAGCTAAGATATATTGGGGCAAATAGAAAGAATCATGTGATCTAGCTCCTAAAAAGAGAATTTTAACTTTTAAAAAAAATTTCCACAGATCCGCAGGTTCTAATGGAGAACAGAGCGGTACCACACTGTTTTGAACTAAAAATTACGGAGGCTACTGCATTGTTTTCAAACCCCATAGGCCAGGAAAAAATAGAAAAAATAAATATTCAGCTTTTCTTTTCAGGGATTATTAGAATTTATCTACCCAACCCAGTCTCATACTAATCAAAATTAGAAAACTCATAAAATTCAAACTGAAAAAATGAAAAGGAAAACTAAGTTCTACTCCCCAGTGGAGTTGCCATTTTGTTATATGGATAAATCCTTCTTGTGGACAAGAAAAATCTCCCTAGTATCCTAAGGATATCTTGAAACAAACAACCAAATGCAAACCATTTTCTCTAGATTATTTGTGATTCGAAATTATTAATAACAAAGTACGAGGATATGCCCCTACCTGAAGTCCAACGCTTGCCGAAATCGTCTATCCAGTTGCTCCAAAAGAGGTCACTTTAGCATTTGAAGCCAACAATCAAAGATAGATAAAAGGATTAAAAGCACCTGCAAGATATAATAATTGAGAAAACATTAATCTATCTTAGTGATCAAGGAATCTAAGAACTGAAATACTCAAATAGATACATGAACAATTCAATGAGAAAATGGAATCCATCTGTATTAACTTGTATAATAAGAAGTAACCTTACAACCTTTTGCCTTGATGTTATAAAGGTTCTTTTGGGGTACTGAACAATCATTCTCTCTCAGATTGACAAGCCTTCTTCTCTCTGAACTAGCATAAAGTTATGGACATGAGTGTGTGATCATTCTCATATAAAAATGGCTAGTATAAAGAGTATGCTCTCTTAAGAAATTCTTCAGCAATTATCACATATGTGTCTCTACCATTTACAAGCTACAATCTACCCTTGAGACTAAAACATGAGCTTAATTTATAGGGAAATGAAGGTAGTTTCAATTCCATGAAAAGGGGGATGGATTCCTCTCATGAAGGGATTTGAGCTCCATAGACCAAGGGATAAGATCCATGAGTGAAGGGATAGAGCTCATGAGTATAGGATAAAGCTCGAATTGAAGGCGCTTCTAGAAGCTTCTAGTTGGGAGAATATTCGTCCATCTGGGCTTATAGAACTTAATTTTTCCTTTATTTGAATTTTTATCGGGGTCCACTGGTTATATAAGCAAAAAGTGTGGGATGTGTTGTAAGCTATAGAGCAAATATCTATGGATCCATAGGCAAGGGCTAGGAAAAGTGCGGAGTTAAAATTTTAAGGGTTTTAATAATATTTTCTCCAATTTCGAGACTTGGTTTAGGAACATTAGGGTTTTTTACTTCTAAGGGAGCATAATATAGGTAGTGATGAACCTATTTAGATAATCAAATGTCATGGTGACAAAATAACGTGTAACACCTGGGCCAAGGAATGCCTTTACGCGCAAGTGGACCGGAGGTTCAAATCATAGGATCATCATATCCCAACACTCTTCCCAATCCTGGAAAGCCCCCTTATGCATGTCCCACCACCTCACATGTGTTGTGTGCATGGCTAGATTAAGGGCCCATAGCCTTCACTCTCTTGGAACCTCAGATTCAAATGTTCACAAAAACTCCTTAATACTACCAGAACCATCAAAGTAGGGAAGTTCTCTTACCTCTAAGGAGATGCATTGGAAGTTCTTTGTGATTATAAGACATCGCAGCGTAGATACATCATGTAACCGATTCTTCCAGTTTTCCATCTCCTCGTCAGAATCATAGAAACATTCGTTGTCATTTTCCCAGCAAAGTATACCATCAACCATAGGATTGACCCAATATTTGTCCTATGAATTTAAATTATAGATGTGATCCACATCCTATTCCTCGCACACCAACTCTGTATACCGTTCTCCTTCTGTAAGGTCTAATGGTACTATCACCAGCGTACCTTCATTTTCAAACACCATGCTTCTTTTCTTTAGGTTTATGATACCTCCCATATCTATGGCCCAATCCAACCCTAGGAGCACATGATAGGGGTCTGCATCTTCTATAATCTAAATTACCTCAAATTTAGCCTAGAGCTTAACTCCTACGATATCTACCACGATTTTTGACAGTCTCCCCAACGGTATGATCTTTTGCTGGTTGACCATGCGCAACTGGATAGTGGACCATTCCAACTTAGGTTCTCCCATTGACTACCAAGTTTTCTTGGGTAGTACGTTCACATCAGATCCCAGGTCTAAAATAACCTGATCCATTTCATAATATCCAATTTGAGCTGTTATCTGCATTTCACTACCAATGTGTTTCTTATGCTTATACATTTTGTGCACATCCTTAACTTCCAGGGGTGGATTAGTTATTTTTGCGCAGCTTTCTATTAATGCTTGAATATTTTCTATGGCCTGTTGGTTGGGAAACAACTTCATACATGATTGCAAAAATGGTTTGACCTCGTCATTTGCTTTGAGGTTTGCAGGGGCCTGAGAAGTAGATGCCTTAGCCTCAACAATGTCTTTGTGAGCTGCGACAAAGGTTTCTTTTCCTTCTATAATTCCAACCCTTCCTTTTTGATAGCTGATTTTCGGATAAGAGGCTCGACCGCAATTTTCTCCTTAGCTCCCCCTGTGGCCATGCCACTGCGTGTTATGACATTAATGCTCGGTCCTTCGTCTGGAGGTTCTGCCTTAACCCTTTGCACATTCTGCGTAGGTGTCTATTGATTTTCCTGCATTTTTACTATTAGAATTGGACAGTCTTCAATCACATGGTCTAGTTGTCTAAAATATCTGCAATATTGCCTTGCAGGGTTCAGGAAATCCCTTGCAAAGTGCCCTAATTCTCCACAGTTATAGTAGATCAGTTGTCCTCTTCCCCTACCTGCACTCCATATCTGCCCCTTCCCCTGCCCCTAGTTGGGGAGCCACATATGCCTGAGGGGGATCTTGGTGAAGAAGGGTCCGATTGTACCATGTATATGTTTCCCTGGTCTATCATTAGATCATAGGTTTGATAGTTTTATTCATCATGTCCTACTAATTTGCAAAACTGGCACCATTTTTGCTTCAGTTCTGGAACATACACACCCAGACAGGGGCAGTGATTAGTATCATGTAGGCTAGCTACATGACAATCATCACACCACAACATTGGTCCACTTGGTCCCATAGTCTCCCTAGGGTGCAAAGGACTGGGTCTCCCAGCCTGTAGGTAGTTTTCCAGCAGTGGGCACTGATCCTTGGTATGGCCTGATACCTTGCATCGTATGCACCATACATCTGGGCTAGATTCTTTCCCTCGATCCTTTCGCAGGCTCTGGATTTCCATGTGCATTGCTTCCAACTTCCCTTGGATTTGTTGTACCCCCAACTGGGTATCGTCTCTTGGTGCGACTTATAACTTCATCACAATCTCCAAAGATTTTTCCTGCGATTCAATGGCTTGCTGACCCATAGGTACCTACAGGTGAGGTAGTAGCATAGCGATGAATCATTCCTTGTGCTTTCTGTCATCATACAAAAATTCCCCTTCTCTGATTACCTTCTTTAGCCATTGGTCAGCCTCCCATAGAGACTCAGAGGGCTCTTGTTTAAAATCTTTTAGGTCATTCAATATTTGAGAGTAGGATTTAGGCTTCTGAACTGCTATTTTAGGGAATTATTAACCTCTTGAATGGTCACATTCGGATGGTGAGCTACGTTTCCCATATACCAGTCCAGGGCTCTTCCTTCAAAGGCAAAGGATAGTTGCGCCCTTTTCACAACATCGTTGGCCACATTCTGCGCAGTCCATACTGACTCCGCGAGAAACCAGAACCGGTCCATGTCTTCATCCCCTATGCCCTTAAAGGTTGGTAGCTTCATGTGATATGCCATCTCATCTTCTGATGGGGGTGGAGGTACAGGTGGGTTTTAACCCTATGCTGGTTTGAAGGTGGTGTAGTTGGAGGGCTATGCGTGGCCGAATCTCTTAATGGACTGTAGACAAATCTATCTCCTTATTAATTAGTTCTGTAGTATTTACCACTTCGTATTGTACCCTCGCTCTGATCAGAGCTCATTCACTCTGTATGGCTACACAGAATTCACTTTTTGCACGATAATATTTTAATCAGTAATGGCAACGTTTTCAGAAACTTACCTTGGAAACCCTTGAAGAACCTCCGCTCTGCCTCAGAATAGGACACGAATTGATTGACTGCAAACTCCACCACAAATCCTCCCAACACACTATCCGCCCAGTGATCTACCATACGAGTGATGGTGTTATCAATCCTTTCTAACTGTTGGATCAACTCTGGAGTCCACTGCATGACCCATTCGTCCTTCCAACATGTCTGGAAATCTACGAGCCTTGCTAGCCACTCCTGAATCTCGTTCGCAAATGTTACAAAGAAAATTTCATAGAATTTAGTGAAAATGTACTTATTCTTCCACTTCTCCGCTGTCAACTTTGTGCTGCGATTCTCTTTTACCGTGAATTCCTGAACTTGTTTTTCAAACCACTTTTCAATTTCTCTCCTTTCAGGTCTCCAATGTTCCCTTGGCATTAGCCAATCTCTCTCTCAAAATGCTCCTAGTCCCAACAACAGAAACATTTGTTGGCTTGAGGGGTCTTGATCCAGGTTTTGAGGTTAAGGTGTTCCAACAAACCCGTATACTACTGGCCCTTTCGGCAGTGACATGGTTGCGTAGGCCAAAGTCTCACCTGAAGCAGTATGGGAGGCTGTTGGAACCAGGTTTTTGCACCCAGAGAGAGAGAGAGTAGGTAATTCAAGCGGATCCACGTTCCCAACCTACCAGGTTCGTACAGAACTGGTCTATTCACAGGTTTGTTAATAGTATAATCTGCAACTAATCATAACAGAGCTACTACCATGCACAGATCTAGTTAGTACCTTCGCATCCACGTGCATATCAGTTATCATCACATAACATCATAAATGCATTAATAACAAATTATAGATGCACTTCATACCATAACACAGATGTATTCACAACATAAACAGATGACACAACTGTATTCGTAGCTCCAACAGATCCCAAGGGTTTGCATCAACAGTATCACATCAGATAAGATAATACAGAGATAATTTAAATATATCCACACATATTAGCATCTAAAACCCAGTAGAACCCAAACACATCCTGCGCACACAGCTAGCAGGGTCCACACATAGTAGGACTGAGGATATCCACACACATATCTAGCAGGAGTCCTTACCCAATGACCCAACAACAAATCTAACAATTCGCACTTGGCATAAGACTTAATTCTTGCTTACCTTAAGACTCAAAATGTTCATCTATTTATATCGACTTAGCCTATGCTTCCAATGGTCTGCAAACAGTGGTTTGCGGACTCTTGGTCTACCCTTGACCCATTACAATGCATTCAGGTATTTTGACCCACCCCAAAACCCCTGCGTTTGACTAATTAATATAAAAAATATATAAAATTGTACAAAATTCACAGCTTTAGGGGACCCTGTTCCAATAGCTATTCTTCCATAATTATTAACAAACTTGTGATAATATCTTGTTAAGTCGAGAAATCCTCCAATATGATTTAGTGTTGTGGGGATTTCCATTTCTTAAAGGATTTAATTTTTTTAGGGTCCACCTTAGCACACTGATGAGATACAATATGACTCAAATATTCCACCTCCTATACTTCAAATAAAAATTTACATGATTTTTCATATAATTATTTATCCTCCAATAGTTTGAGTACCTTGTCAACATGTTGAACATGATCCTTCCAAGACTTGTTATAGATTAGTATATCATCAAAAAATACTAACACACAGTTTCTAACGAAGGGTTTGAAAATGGAATTCATCAAAACTTGAAATGTGGAAGGTGCATTAGTAAGGCCAAAAGTAATTACCAAAAATTCGTAAGGACCTTCATGAGTTCTAAATGTTGTTTTGGAATGTCTTTAGTCTTCATTATAATTTGATGATATCCTAAACGAAGATCCAACTTGGTGAAGTAAATTGCTCCATGTAATTCATCTAACAATTCATCAATGTAGAGAATGTGTGAGCTTTTTGATCACCCTATAGTCTAAAAACATACACCATGATCCATCCTTCTTGTGCACCAATACTACTGGAGCAGATAAATAACTTTGACTAGGTTTAATTATACCTACCCCCAACATTTCTGTAACCATATGTTCAATTTCACTCTTTAGGGCATAGGGATATCTGTAAGGCCTGATGCTTGGAGGAACACTTCCTAGAATCAAGTGAGTAGCATTATCATAATACCGAATAGGTGGGAGGCCTTTGGGAGTCTCAAATACGTTGGAATTATTGTCCAATATTTTTTGGAGATCTAGAGAAATAGGTTTTGATGTTTGAACCTCTAGTGAGCATAATTGTACAATTACACTGTATTTTTCTTTATTCAAAATATTTTTCATGCCATTAAATATGATTATATTCCCTGGTTTCCCTGTGATACCCCTTAATTCAATTTACTTTCCTTCCCAAAAAAATTCAATAATATTTCTTGAAAATTAAAATCTATTGTCCCAAAATATTATAACCATTGGACTTGGTACAACATCAACACCACCCATTAGAATGGAAAGCATTGGACTATTCAATACATATTAACCCATGTTTAGTTTGATATTATGACACTTTTCATAGCAATTCATAGTTCCTCTATTTGTGACCATTACTTAACATGTCGGATATAGAAAAATATTCAATTCCTTGGCTATCTTACAATGAATAAAATTATGGGTACTACACGAACCAATAAAACCTATTATCTTTTTATTCTTGATATATCCTTTTATATTGAGAGTTTGAGGAATGGTAATTACCGCTAATGCATTACAATATATGGTCAGATTTATTTCTTCTTTATTTTGGGTTGGTTCCTGGTGTATATCCTCTTATTTTGATGCTTCCTGTTCCTTTTATTCCTCCTCTTCAAAATCTATGTAAAATAATTTCTTCTCAAAAAACTTATGCAATTTAGTATATTTTCTATCAAAAATATAATAAATCCCTCTTTCTCTTTTTTCCTCATATTTTTGTGGTGTTAGCCTCTAAGGTTGTGGAAGGCTATGAGCAACAACACTTCCATCTTTATAGTTGTGAGTGGTAGAATTCCTTGTTGCCATAATTTTTCTTTCAACTTTACTTGCCACCCTGAATGTCTTCTCCAATAAATCAGGTTCCCAAAGGAAAACCTCATGTTGGAAGTTATCCTTCAAAGTTCCTATGAAGACATAAATCCTATTCTCCTCTAGAATATAAATTACCCTGATATTCAAATTTTGGAAGTCCTCAATGTTCTCCACCATTGAACCCTTTTGTTTGAGATTTATAAATTGGCTAAAGAATGTGTTTCTCTTTGCATCCTCATAATGTGCTATCATTTACTCTATAAAAATTAACCATGTGACAAGTGGTTTATGAGAAAAATTCCATCGATTCCATACAAACTGACTGGGTTCTAATTATAAAGATGCAATCTGTACCTTTTGTGTGTGTTGCACATCATGTAGATTAAAATATTGATCCATTTGTAGTATCCATGTTACCAGATCCTTTCCATAAAACTTCCTCATATCAATATTTTGAATGTGGTTGGTCTTCAATACAAATTTAGAGTCCCTAAATTATGATTAACATTCCTTTTTTTCTCATCATGATTTTCATGGAATACCTTTTCGCCATTAGGAAGCATTTCTTGTAGCAACTTTGTCAAACCTTCCTTTAAACCTTCCATGTTTGCCTTTGAACCATTCATGTCACATTTTATTTATTATTTTAAACCATCCATGTCACATTTTAAGGCATCCATTTCCACTTTTATTTCAACTTTGGTTGATCTTTGTGAGAGGGAAATTTGTTGCACTTGGTCCCGTAATTTTGATATATCATGTTGTAATTCTTCCTCTTCATGTGTCATAGTAGAGATTTACGAGAACTTAATGGGTGTAGATTTATTTTTTTTGGGATGATTTTTAGAACCAAATACTGATATATATGCTTTAATATGTCCTTAGAATCACTTAAAACATTTTTTTCAAAGAAAAGTTATGCAATTTTTAAAAATACACACCTTTTTCTTGCTTTTAGGAGCTCGATTTTGAGATGGTTGTAACTTTGTAATTTCAGCTCTCCAAGGTCTAAAATTTATGCCCGTGGTAGCCCTCTGAGTATTATTTCCAGTGTCAAAATTCAAACTGATATTGGATTTCCCAAGCTAAATTTATGCCCAATCTCCCACAATGACTTGGTTATGGATTGGTTCGAAGAGAGAACTTGTATGGAATGGAACTTGTCATTATTTCAATATTCTACCCTAAAAATGATACAAAAAAAATAAAGTCTATTCCCTTTGAGTAATTTTTAAAATTCAAATATGATGCTCTTAGAGAAAGTTATGACGATTTTCCCTAGGTCAGCTATTTGAGGCTGAATTCTGGAGCATGCAAAAACATTAACTTCTTTAGACCATCTCTCATAAAATATAGCGAACCAAGATTTGAAATATCTAGATGAATTTCACCAATATTGTTTCTCCATGTGCTTTAATTTTAGGCTTTTGAAGTTTCGTAGAAAATTTTTATAGAGAAAATTCCAAGATGACCTTTTTGAAGTAGTGAAACCCTAGAATCTAAAGCTCTAATACCAATTGTTATGCAACT
Source organism: Pinus albicaulis (assembly GCA_034641835.2). Classification (NCBI taxonomy): domain Eukaryota; kingdom Viridiplantae; phylum Streptophyta; class Pinopsida; order Pinales; family Pinaceae; genus Pinus; species Pinus albicaulis. The sequence continues at coordinate 932,381,233 of CM076582.1, forward strand.
AGATGAAAAAATAGAATGAAATATAGATCAATGATGTACAATTGTTGGATGATACAAATAACAAGACTTCCTTCACATATATAGGAATCTAAGGGGTCACAATTTAATCAAAGCCTCCATAAAAATAATAATGTAAGGGCACAACAATAAATACAGTGGGGTTCTATTTGACACAACAATAACAATATGGGGGCTACATGGGCATAAGAATAACAATAGGGTAGTTACACTAGTATTATAGGGACCTAATAATGGGGCTAATTTACCGAATAAAATGCTTGATGCATGCTCATAAGAATGACATGGGAATCCTTGAAAGGGGAGCTTGACAACACACTTATCTTATGGAAAGAAATATTGAATTATTTAGATATGGAATTATTTAGGCTGAAATTTATATTTCCACATCCTTTTTATTATTATTGTTATTGATGCAAATCAAGAGGATACAATAAGGTTATGGAACTATGATGACCTAAAAATGGGGAATATACTAGATCTACATTGGGAATGATATGGATGATGATATTTTTCTTGTTCCCTCGCATGATTGGAGTGTTTTCATTTGGAAAATTTACACACAACATGAGAAACAGAGGCTTGAAAAGACATGGCAAGTAACTCAAAAGAGATAGTCCTAGAACTGGACTGGGAATCTGCTTATGCTTTGGAATGTGATAAGAAGGCTTGATGATATCGAGCACCTAGTCCTATGAACATGATAAATGGAAAATATACTTTAGCATCGGTGAACCCATGTATGTTTTTATTTCATCATCCACTTGAATAAATCCACAAATTCTAATGCTTCAAGGTATGATTTATGATATGTAGTCCTTTCTCATATCGATTAAGGAGAGAAGCTAAATTTCTATAGATAATCAAACCAAAATAACTGAAGTTGTGGTGTTGATAGGAATAGGTTGCCACTGATTCAGTTGGTTCACTATCAAGTCTTGAAGGCATATTAACAACAAAGATATATTTCTCTTCAATTCAGTTACCCAAAAAAAAACCACAACTTGTAAAGGGTCAATAATTATATCCAATAGGAAAATGATGACACTTAGAAAATTCAGACTCTACAGCCAGATTTCAATATGGATCAAAGATCAACCCTACCTTATTTTCACGAGGACATGAAAAAGTGCAGGACTGAGGCATTGGAAACTAGGAAAATTATGAGAGGGAGGAGTGAATCAATGTTTTATATTTTTTAACAAATATTTACCTAATCAATCACATTCAAGATATAACAATGCACCAATCACATAATTATTTAACACAAGAAGTTTACGTGGAAACTCATATGGGAGAAAACCAAACATTAATTTTTATTATGATGTAAATGACAGAACCAAATCCATATTACATCAAGTAATGTAGGCACCATCCAAATGGAGGCTCCAACCCCGTTTGCTTTGTAGGAAATAGTTTTTTTGAAGCACCAACTACCAATATTTGCAGGAACCAACCTGCAAGAGGCACCAACCCCCTCAAATTTACAAGCTTCAAGTTTCTGGAGGAATCAAACCCCTAATGTTTTCAAGCACTAACCCAAAGGAGACTTATACACCCTTATGTGCATGCAATAACCCCTTGACTCATATATGATCTCATCCATTCATATCTGCTATGGTATTTATACATCTCTTTAGGTTAGCTATCTCTGTTTACACAATAACTCCATGTTTTAGCCATGTTGCACACTTAAATTATGCTTAGAAAACCTGTACAACTCTATATTAGTTCTCCACTTCTATTTAATGTAGAAACCTCATACCTTAATGGATATAAATATTTAATATCTATACAACACTTCAACAACCTTCATCTCAAATATTTATTTTTTTGGCACTCAACTCACAATCATTTTACATTCATCTCTTATGGATCTAATATTCATACTCTTTTATGCTACATCTCAAATCTCATACCTGAATTGTTTTATACACCATAGCTCCATATCTTCTAAAAAAATTTGATAATATTTTTCATTCATCCTTTGCACAATACAACTATTCATACTCTATTCCACATGTGCAATAAATAATTCTGCTACTCAGCTCCATCTCCATTCTTCATTTTGTTCAAGTTGTATGTTCTAATTTTGTTAATAGAAACTACAACACTCTGTTATGAATGGGAACTCCATTTTGTAACACTTTTTTATTTCCTTTTGTTAGAGTCGGTCTTTACAGCCCTCCATCAGAGATCGTTTCGCTTTTGCGTATTCATTCTTAGGTGTCTCGTTTGTTCCACTTCGTTGCATTTCGCTAGGAGCATGCCACTGACTGACGAGGGGGTCTAGTTGTCCTTTGTTTCCTCATGCTTGTACCTGCAAGGCTATTTAAAAATTTCTCAAAAAGTACTGAAGTTCATCGTCATTTCATTCATGGTCATTAAATATCAGTTTCGTTAAAAAGGGTCTTTAGTCCTAGAGTCAAGGGTTTTACGCGTCTTTTGCATATGTGTCATAAATCCGTAGGCCATGAGGTTGGTTTCGCAAATTTTGATTTCATATTTTTATTATTATCATAAGCATTTGAAAAACATTTCTATTCCAAAATACGTTTTGGAACTAGAAATTGTTTAATTCCATTTTGTAATAATTATATCCATTTCACCATGAGAAGCTTCACGCAAGCCTCGATCTTTCCTAAACTAAAGAGCCACATCCTATGGCTTGACAAAGTTATCAGTCCAAAAACTCAGAAAAGCCAAAGAGAAATATTGTATTAAATAGCCAAATGTAAAAATGCAGAAACATTATAAGAGTGGGTTATCTAACACATTTGAAAAGCAATCTGATTTGATGAGATATTTATTTCATATATGAACATGAAAAACATAATCATTTGCAAGAATTTCGCCAAGGAAGGAGTCGAAATCGTGTTTTGAAGGCCGTGGACAAGTTCTCATCGTTCTGGACAGCGTTTGGGGGGCGTGAGACCCACTTGAGTGGTTGCGACCCACTTGAAGGTTGTGACCCACTTGATAGTTTCAGCCAGTGTAAATTTGAATAGTTGCGACCCACTTGAAAGACATGCGACCCACTTGGCTCAGGCATGCGACCCACTTAAATTTTTGGCTGAATTTTCAACGTCCAGCTCAGATTTTCGGCCAGTTTGGACCAGTTTTGCTTGTGGATGAAATTTTTGGGTTTTCATGATGTAAATTTATGTTTGGCATGTAAATTTGGCTTATTTTTACCTATTCTAGAAGATTCACTCTCAAAAAAGTAAAAATCATGTAAATGGATCAGTTCCCACTCTTTTAGAGGCAAGTTGTTAGCTGCCTAGATTGTAGTTCCATGATTAGAATTTGTTGAAACTGATCCCTGAAGGAGGAATTCGACCCCTAGAGGTGTGGGAAGGGGTTAGAGTGATCTATATATTGTAATTTCTGATACATTCTACAGGTTGGACTCTTGGGAGACTTTTGGCACCATTGTACATATTTTTTCATATTTTGGCTAAGGAAAGATCAGAGGTTTTGCGGCACTTGTTGGGATCCTTGTGGTGTGTTGCTCTTGATGGTGTTTTCTCTCTGTTTACTGTAAGTTCTTCATGTTTAATGTATGCCATTCCTTTCATATGCTTCTGAACTAAATTGAATGAGTAGATGAGGTTGAATCCATTGTTTACCGTGCTCTACCTTTGAATTCATTTAGTTCTATATGTTTTCGACTGTTTGAAGAGGATCCAAGTTCTTCTTTGCCCTCTTCAGCTCCTTGTCGGTCTGATCTGCCTGTATATCCAATTAAAAGCATTAAGACAATCACCTACCTCACCCCAACTCGAAATCTGCAAAGGTCTGACCTTATCCCCGGACCCAAATTTGTTTTCCCATTTCTCCAGCGAAAACCCAAAAATAAAAAAATCAAACATACATATCTCTTTACTAGCCTAAAATCAGCTCCTATCGTAAGTCATCTCGCACCCTATTGCTCATTCTATCGAGATTGACGGAGAGAGCCCTCTCCTGCCCTCGTAGGGCTAGCTACGAGGCTAAGCATGGTTTGATGTAGCCTTGAGTTTTATCTCATTTCAGCCTGAGGTAGATTTGAGCGCTAACATAGTGGCGACCATACTGGGGACTAAATCATCAATCTCAATGGTTTGCTTGTTGATGTGTTCATTTCATGAGTCTTAGACGGAGTCTGAAGTCACGCCAGGTAGCTTTCGAAACGCTTTTTCTATGCATAAGCGGTAGTAGATAAACGCTGCTTCAGTCGATCTCCGGTAAGCTTGTGAGTGCAGCACTTGATTTGCAAATCACCCCAGTATACTTATTCGTTCTAGACCCTTTGGATGATTGATTCTAGAAGTCGAAAGGCTGAAAATAATTGATTGTGTTCCATGAAATTTATCCCGAGAAGATCAATACACTGGCTTCAAGAAGGAATACTAGGTCGAATCCTGACCCTGATCCACCAACAATATTTGAAAATCCAAATCTGATTCCTAGGATCCTTAGAAGACAAGGAAGTCAAGAAAGTTCTGAAAGAGAAAGTCAAGTGAGTTTTGGGAGTTCCATATTGCTTACTAGATCTGCATCCTGTCCTGTGAAAATTATATATGTTGATGAAATTCCTTTTGATGCACGATTTGAAACATCCTTGTTTGTAAATTTTTCTGAAACTGAATTGTCAAGATTAGTTCCGGATCCATTGTTTGCTGAAGATTTGCAATATAGATTTGTTTCATATCACTTGGATAGACAGTTGCAAAATTCCGTTGTGGCTACCAACACTTCTGGACCATCTGAAGTTGCATCTAGTTCACGTATTCCCACTGAACCTCCTTTTATCCCTACCATTCCTGTTCAGCCGGAGTTTTCTGATCAGCAATCCACAGTAATTTCTCCTCCATCTCCACCGCATACACCTCGCACACCTACTGCTCCTAGTCCTCCTGTTTCTCCTAGACAGCAGATTATCATCAATCCGCCAAGAGTCATGGCAGCCAGATTTGCACCTCTTGTTTTGCCGGCCAATTTAGATGCTATGCCTGCTGACTATCAGAGAAAAATTCCTATATTCGATGGCACCCCACAAAGTATATCAGCTCAGCAGCATATTGTTCGAATGACAGACTTCTTGGATCTGCATGAAATTGATGCAGAAAATGTTTCAATGAGATTGTTTGCCCAGACATTTGGAGGAGAAGTTCGCAAATGGTTCAGAGCATTACCAGCCAGAAGTATCAATACATTGCAAGACCTTCAGACACAGTTCTTAGATCGATGGGAAATGAAAAAGGATCCGCTGCAGATCACTTCAGAGTATACAAACATCAAGCGTAATCCTGGTGAGTCCGTTCAGGATTATATTATTAGATTCAATACCGTGTACAACGCGATCCCAGATGATTTAAGGCCGTCTAAAAAGTCAGCTCTTCTTAAATTCCCGGATGGTTTTGATCCGGAGATGGCTTATTCCCTTCGTGATCGAGATCCGCCTACCTTAGAAGATATGCAGAAGATTGCCGTTAGTGTTGAGGCAAATTTGAACGATAAGAGAGCACGGTTGAAAGCAGAGAAAAGAGTGACAATAAAGGAAGAGCCTTCCACATCTACATCTGAACAACACTTGATTTGTGAGATTAAAAAAATGCTCAAAAGGATGAACCTTGACAACTCAGAAACGCAGATTCGAAATCCAAATTACCGTGGCCAGCAGCAGCCACAGTTCAGAATAAAGCAGCGTGAACAAAGACCACCAGAGCCAGCAGCCCAACAGCAGATCAAGACACCTCTTTTACAGAATTTTGTGAGTCAAGATTCAGACGATGATGATGATGTAGCAGGTGAGCAAAATCATTTCTTTACTCCCGACGATCTGCCTATTTATATCACTGAGGATGAAGAATACGGAGAAAGTTCAGTTGTTCAGAAAGATGAAGATTTCATTCTAGCAAATGATGCAGATTTAGAGGAAGAATCAAATGAATACCAAAGAGGATATTTGAATGCTTTGTCTGCCCAACAAAAGCAATACTCATTGAGAAACCGAGATGTGCCCATAAATCCAATTCAGAAACGAAAAGAAGCTTCAGCACCAAAGGCAGATTCACCGATACCACAGAAGAAAGGAAAAGAGACAATTGATCCCGCAGCTAGTAAAGTATCATCAGCAGAAAAGGTAAATCAGTCAAGTATAATGAAGGATAAGGCTGAAAAGAAGGAAGTTCCGGTCAAAGAAGTTGAAAGAGTTTCAGCATTTAGTTTGGAAAATGAAATTTCCAAATTAAAAATATCTATTCCTTTGACAGAAATCATGAAGAACAGCAGCTACCGCGGTCAAGTCTCCAAAATTCTGAATTTTGATCCAATGTTTGATACGGTAAATGTTGAGGATGATCAGCCAGAACTGATTTTCGGGCCTGCATTAGATGGTGAGTCACCTGACAGTGATGTTCCTCCCTTTTATATCAGTTTGAGGTTGCATGAAAATGTTTTGCACAATGCTATGTTCGATTTGGGTGCTTCGCACAATTTGATGCCAAAGGCAATCATGGAAAAGTTGGGACTAGACATTACAAGAAAATATCATGATTTGTATTCATTTGATTCCAGTCGTGTAAGATGTATAGGACTCATCAAAGATTTGGTTGTAAGCTTAGATCAAATTCCAGCAAAGAATGTCTTAATGGACGTGGTGGTGGCCGACATTCCTCCGCGATTTGGTATGCTCCTTTCGAGATCATGGGGGGCAAAGTTGAAAGGTACACTTCAGTTAGATTTCTCTTATGCTACAATTCCAGTCTTCGGTCAAATGAGAAAGTTATACCGAGAGCAGAAGATGAAATACATGATAACTAGCAAAGAGAAGCCAATCAATCATCCTGTAAATTATGTACATACCGAATTAGAGTCATTTGTGTTGCTTGCTGATAGTTTTAATGATATATAAAGTCAATTAGTTCAGGCAGAAGATATATTAGAAATCACTGAGAATTTTAGAGAAGTTTTGCAAAAAGAAAGAAGAGAAAAACAAGCTATTGTGGAGCAATCAGCTAAAGACAATGGGCAGCAAACAGAAAAAACAGAGCCGGCACAATTTCAGCATTTAGAGGACGATGAAGATGGTCTTTGGACCATGTATTTTGATGGCGCAGTGGGCAGCGATGGTGCTGGGATTGGTGTGTGGATTCGTAGTCCGTTTTCCGCTCCGGATAAGGTTCCGAGCAATGTGAGGGTGTGTTCCTACAAGCTTGCATTTGATTGTTCTAATAATGAAGCGGAATATGAGGCTCTTATTGCTAGCCTTAAGATTCTTAAGAAGCTGAAAGCGAAAAAGATTGCAGTATATGGTGATTCAGAATTGGTGATAAAGTAGGTTAAAGGTGAGTTTCAGGCCAAGCATCCTCGCATGAGGGCTTACCGTAATGCAGTTTTAGACATTCTGAAGTTATTTTCTGATCATACTTTGACATGTGTGCCCCGCATACAAAATGGTGTTGCTGATGGACTTGCTAAGGCAGCAAGCAATCTTAAAATTCCAATGAATTCCAGCAACAAATTTGAGATTCATGTGAAACACCACCCTACCGTTCCAGACAATCAGCGATGTTGGCAAGTCTTTCAGGATGATGAGGAGATTAGTGATTTCCTGCAGAATAAGGGTAAGTTTAAAGACACCTCCATAGATACAGAACATGATGATGGTAGTGATGACATACAAATAAAACAAATGGAAGTGCTGCAACTTAAGGACAACATCATTCCTAAGGGATTGATTCCCTTGGAAGAGCTGTTCGATCAAGACGATGTAGCCCGCAAACCGACATTAAGGCCAACCGAAAAAGGTGTTGAGGAGGTAAATATTGGGACAGCTGAGAATCCCAAGATGGTAAAATTATCAAAGTCATTGTCACCAAAGGTAAAGGCAGAATATGTGAAATTGTTGTCTTCATTTTCTGATGCTTTTGCGTGGGATTATTCAGATCTAAAAACATATGATACTAACATCATTCAGCATACTATCCCCATCAAACCAAATCAGAAGCCTTTTCGTCAAAAGTTGAGGAGAATCAATCCAAAGCTGCTACCATCGATTGAAAAAGAGGTAAACAGGTTGTATAAGTCAGGAATCATTGTGCCTATCCGATTTTCAGATTGGATATCAAATTTGGTGCCCGTGAGAAAGAAAACAGGTGAGATTCGTTTATGTATCGATTTCAGAAATTTGAATAAGGTATCATTAAAAGACAATTATCCGCTGCCAAAAATGGACCATATATTGCAGCGAGTAGTTGGAGCATCAAGGATGTCACTACTCGACGGATACTCAGGTTATAATCAGATTTTAGTACATGAAGATGATCGTGATAAGACTGCGTTCACCACTCCTTGGGGAACGTTTCATTATGCAAAAATGCCGTTTGGTTTGAAGAATGCAGGCGCCACCTTTCAGCGTGCAATGGACATGGCTTTTGCCAATGAAAAAGACGTATTTTTGGTTGTTTACCTTGATGATTTAACTGTGTTTTCAAATTCTGATGAGGAACATTTATATCATTTGAAAATTGTTTTCCAGAAGTGCAGAAAGTATGGCATTTCGCTGAATCTGAAAAAGAGCCATTTTTCCATGGATGAAGGCAAGCTCCTTGGCCACATCATATCGAAAGATGGCATTCGAGTTGACCCTGCACGTGTTGAAGCCATACAGCAGATTGAACAGCCCCGGAACAAGAAAGAAATACAGTCATTTAATGGTAAAATGAATTTTCTGCGTCGTTTCATTCCAAATCTTGCAGAGCATCTTAGAGAAATCACGAACATGCTGAAAAAGGACAGTCAGGTAAAGTGGACAGAAGAGGCAGTGAAATCATTCAATTTGGTAAAAATAGCTCTTTCTTCAGCCCCTATTTTAATCAGCCCGGACTATACACAAGACTTCATTTTGTTTTCTTTTGCTTCTGAGCACACATTGGCAGCTGTTTTGATGCAAAAAAGGGATGGAGTTGAGAAGCCCATTGCTTTTTTCAGTCGGATCATAAGGGATGGAGCATTGAAGTATAATATTATTGAGAAACAAGCGCTGGTGCTTGTAAAGGCCTTGAAAGATTTCCGTGTGTATATACTGCATTCCCACATTATAGCATACGTTCCTAACGCAGCAGTTAAAGATGTTTTGGTACAGGCAGATCCAGAGGGAAGAAGGGGTAAGTGGATCGCTGCGTTGTTAGAATACGATGTGGAGATTAAACCAACCAAGTTGATCAAAGGACAAGGACTCGCCAAGCTCATGGCTAAAACAAATCTGCATGCTCTAGATATAAATTTGATCGTTGCCATGTCCGATGAAGATGAGGAAAGTACGTCAGTTCAGGTATCCGATATTTTTGTTTCTTCCCCTTGGTATGCTGACATTTTATAGGTGCTTCATAATTTGTCTCCACCTCCCGGGATGCCTAGAAATAAGAGTAGAACATTGAAGTTGAGAGCTGCTAAATTCTGCATTCTGAATTCTGCATTGTATTTTAAAGACCCTGGAGGAGTGTTGTTGAATTGTTTGGTAGAGGAGGAAGCTCAAAAAGTTTTGGAGGACTTTCACAAAGGTGACTGTGGAGGTCATTTGTTTTGGAAGACCACAGCGAATAAGATTCTAAGGGCAGGGTATTATTGGCCTTCTTTGTTTTCTGATGTATTTAAGGCTGTTAAAAATTGTCAAGAGTGTCAAATTTTCGAAGGGAAGCAGAAACTACAGCCTTTGCCTCTAAAACCAATTGAAGTTAGTGCACCATTCCAGCAGTGGGGATTGGATTTTATCGGGGAAATCCACCCAGCATCTTCCAGACAGCATAGATGGATCTTGACAGCTACGGACTACTTCACAAAGTGGATCGAAGCAATTCCCACTCGACAAGCCACGGATGCGGTAATTATCTCTTTTCTTGAAAAAAATATTCTGTCACGTTTTGGGTGTCCTAGTAAAATAATTACAGATAATGCAACGGCCTTCAAGTCTAAAAGGATGGTTGATTTTTGCTATAAGTACAATATCACCTTGGGGCATTCGACCGCCTACCATCCGCAAGGAAATGGCTTGGCGGAATCTTCAAATAAATCCTTGGTGAATATTATTAAGAAATTGCTGGAAATCAACAAAAAGGGCTGGCACAAGAAGTTAGTGAATGCACTGTGGGCTGATAGGGTAAGTCAGAAAAATTCTATTGGCATGTCTCCTTTCGAGCTGGTGTACGGAACAGATACGGTTTTTCCTACTTCACTTGCTGTCCCGGTGGTCAAATTGCTTCAGGAAGCTGGTAGTGAGGAAAATCCCATGCAGCGGAGAATTAATCAGATGATTCATTTACAACAGACACGGGAAGAGGTATTCCAAAATACTTTCAAGTTGCAGGAGCGCATAAAGAAGATCTACGACAGAAAGTCAAAAGCAGATAAGTTTCAGTTGGATGAGGTAGTTTTGAAATGGGATGCTCGGAATGAAGATAAGGGAAAGCATGGCAAATTTGAAAATCTATGGAAGGGTCCTTTTAATATTGCAGCGTATCAGGGTAAAAATGCCTTTCTTCTCAAAGAAATGAATGGAGATGATTGTCCTGGAGGACTGATCAATGGTCGGTTGCTGAAACGATATCACTTCTGAGTATCTTCTGCTGATTTCATCATCATTGTACATATCGTTTTACTTCTGTTTCATGGCAAGTGTGTACTGATCTCTCATCTTCAGTCTGGGGCCCGGAGCGAAGGCTATAATTCTGGAGATGGAGGTTGGTTGGTTTGAAATTGTCAAGTCAGTTTTATCAGTCTTTCAATTTTAAAGTCATGTCAGTTTTGGTCAAATTTCAGTCAGTCTTTAGTCAAATCTATAGTCAATAAATATGTCCAAAGTTTTTGTTTTATCAGTTGAAATAATGACTCCATCGCCCAATGGATGAAGGCACTGTCTGACTCCCCCAGAGATCTGCCGTTCTTGGCATCTCCATGGAGCCACCATCCCCATTGGAGCCAATGTTAGAGTCGGTCTTTACAGCCCTTCGTCAGAGATCGTTTCGCTTTTGCGTATTCATTCTTAGGTGTCTCGTTTGTTCCACTTCGTTGCATTTCGCTAGGAGCATGCCACTGACTGACGAGGGGGTTTGGTTGTCCTTTGTTTCCTCATGCTTGTACCTGCAAGGCTATTTAAAAATTTCTCAAAAAGTACTGAAGTTCATCGTCATTTCATTCATGGTCATTAAATATCAGTTTCGTTAAAAAGGGTCTTTAGTCCTAGAGTCTAGGGTTTACGCGTCTTTTGCATATGTGTCATAAAGCCCGCTGGCCATGAGGTTGGTTTCGCAAATTTTGATTTCATATTTTTATTATTATCATAAGCATTTGAAAACATTTCTATTCCAAAACTCTGTTTTGGAACTAGAAATTGTTTAATTCCATTTTTGTAATAATTATATCCATTTCACCATGAGAAGCTTCACTGCAAGCCTCTGATCTTTTCCTAAACTAAAGAGCCACATCCCTGCAAAAGACAGCAAAGTTATCAGTCCAAAAACTCAGAAAAGCCAAAGAGAAATATTGTATTAAATAGCCAAATGTAAAAATGCAGAAACATTATAAGAGTGGGTTATCTAACACATTTGAAAAGCAATCTGATTTGATGAGATATTTATTTCATATATGAACATGACAAACATAATCATTTGCAAGAAGTTCGCCAAGGCAGGATTCGAAATCGTGTTTTGAAGGCCGTGGACAAGTTCTCATCGTTCTTGACAGCGTTTGGGGGGCGTGAGACCCACTTGAGTGGTTGTGACCCACTTGAAGGTTGCGACCCACTTGAACAGTTGTGACCCACTTAAAAACAGAGCCCAGAAAATTCGTGTTTGCGCCCAGTGTTGTGTTGAAATCGACTCCAGCTTCTTCCAAACAGGTTTTAAATCATTGCTCAGTAGATTTTAAATATGGTTGTGATGTCTTGAAGTGGGAAAATTGATTTATTTGAATGGAGAGGTGAAACCCTATATTCATGGCAGATTTATTCCTTAGGGTTTTAAATACATATGGATGGTTTTGTGAAGGTTTTCCCACCTTGTAGGGTTGATATATATACCTCTGCATATATTGTCAAAGTCTCACTGCCCTCACACTCATTCTACCACTGTTTTCATCATCATTATTTTACCACTGTTATGGCTTTTTGTTTCACTGTGATCATTGTCACATTGTGTCTCACTTCCCATTGACAAACACAGTCTTCTACTCATTGTTCCCTTTGACAAATTTTATCCGGTATTTTAAAGGCTGCACCCCACATTTTTCACTTGGTACTCATTTTTCAAGATCCACTTGTAATCAAAACAGAGACTGTTCTTTTATCCAAATCCACCTAAACAGAGCTATTACCATTGTGTGTTTCCTATGATGCTTTGGTACATATGCAATATATTTGGGTTTTGAGAATGCATTGAAACTTTGACTTCACTGCATCTATATCATTATCTACATTGCAAATATCTTGTTCAAAGCCATGTCAGAGACAGAGTCAGTTTATGAGTGGGACTCGGACAATGATTCCACGACAGAGGGTAATGTGTCACGGAGGCCTTACAGAGGTTTCAAAGGTGGTGATCATCACAGGGAGGAACCTACTTCTTTGGCTCAGTTGCAGGCATGTCCATTAGCAATGGATTGTTTTCGGTATCTGTCATGTTTTCGATTTTGTGAGATGGTTTCACAAACCCAGCTTCATCGTGAACTAGCTCGTCTGTTTGTTCTACATTTACGTGATGGCCGCGTAAATCTTGCCGGGGTTGATTTCATTCTGTCACCCTTGACTATTGCTCAAGCCACTGGCATACCAAACATGGGAGAGGAATGGAACAAACGTCAGCATTTAGAGAAATTCCACTATGAGCCATACATTAAACCTGGGTATATGAGGCACTTGGGCAGAGTTTTTCCTTTCAGATTCTTGAGGGATGAGTTTGCACCGCTGATGAAACTCATCATTCAGTATTTCAGTTGCGAGGGCAGATATGCGCGTCTTTTTGCGTACCATGTTCGTTTGTTGATGCACTTCACAAGGGTACGTATGATGAACATTCCGTACTTCATATATCACAACATAGAGAGGATGTTGATTTTTGTACAAAAGAAGAGCCCAGAACAGCAGTATAGGAGCATATATCATTACGCTTTGATCAAGATCATAGTGTTACATCAGTTGGCACAGCAGGGCATCACTTGGGAGGATTTCATCTCACGTGACTTTTTCACAGCGTCACAGCCACCTCCCGGGGTAGTTCATGATGCGGGAGAGCCTTCACACCAGCCGGACATTCTTGAGGTTGAGCACATCAGCACTCCATTGGTTCTGACATATCAGCGAGGCCACAGGGCCTTATTTGCAGCTACACGGTGAGTATTATCTCCACGTGAGGTGGAAGGGGTCTTGCCGACTTCATCAGCAGAGCGAGTATTATCTCCACATGATGTGGAAGGGGTCTCACCTTCTTCTTCAGCACAGGTACAGATACAGGACAGGGGCAAGAAGCCCATGCATTATGAGGGCCCATCAGGAGGCCGGGACACAGATTTCACAATCATTGATGTTGATGCGAGCTCTCCTAGCTCGAAACTGAGGGAGATCATCCAGGAGCAAAGGGCCGAGAATGACACGTTGAAAGATCAATTGCAGAAGGCTCAGTGGGTGATAAACTATCTGGATCAGCACAACAAACAGCTTGAGGATGAGCACACACTTTATGAGTTGCGTCGAATCCGTGAGGATCGACAGTTGGCCCGGAAAAGACCCGGCGACATGACACTAGTTGAGCGAGAGACTGAACTCATGCATGTTAACATTCATCTGGAGAAGTTGCTGGCAAAGGCCAATAGAGAGAAGGACATGCTTCGTCACATGAAAGGACATTATTGGGCTCGCATGCATGTCTGTAAAGCAAAAATGAAGATTCTGAAAAGGAGGTTGAGCGAAGCACTAAAACGGCGGAAAAGGCCTAATCCACTTCGGATTTTGGCCGAGGCTTCGTTGACTGGGCAAGATACATGATGGAGGATCTTTGCTCCGAATTTGAGCAAATTCGGAGAAAATTTTGTCATTTTGAAATTTTTTGGTCTAAAAACAGGTTTTTCAATTAAGTGGGTCTCGCACTCATATGCTCACTTTTTTTTGGGACACTTTCTGAAGGAAATATTTGCATTTTTGGATTTTTCATGATAATTTATGCATCCTCAGGCATTTCTGAAGCATTTCATCAGATTCTGGATGGTCAAAAAGCTAAAAAACACCATGAAAACCACCTTGCTGCCACCTTTTTCACCAGCAGGAAGTACTTCTGGGAGAAAGAAGTTTTGGAGGGTCAAATGAGCTCCAAATTAGTAAATTCCACTTGGTTTGGATAGCCAACATCCAGGTCTTTCCAACGAGCTATCATGAGCTCAATTTGGATGTCGGGACGTATTTCAAAATCGGGCTGAAAGACATGTGACCCACTTGGCTCAGGCATGCGACCCACTTAAATTTTTGGCTGAATTTTCAACGTCCAGCTCAGATTTTCGGCCAGTTTGGACCAGTTTTGCTTGTGGATGAAATTTTTGGGTTTTCATGATGTAAATTTATGTTTGGCATGTAACTTTGGCTTATTTTTATCTATTATATAAGATTCACTCTCAAAAAAGTAAAAATCATGTAAATGGATCAGTTCCCACTCTTTTAGAGGCAAGTTGTTAGCTGCCTAGATTGTAGTTCCATGATTAGAATTTGTTTAAACTGATCCCTGAAGGAGGAATTCGACCCCTAGAGGTGTGGGAAGGGGTTAGAGTGATCTATATATTGTAATTTCTGAGACATTCTACAGGTTGGACTCTTGGGAGACTTTTGGCACCATTGTACATATTTTTTCATATTTTGGCTAAGGAAAGATCAGAGGTTTTGCGGAACTTTTTAGGATCCTTGTGGTGTGTTGCTCTTGATGGTGTTTTCTCTCTGTTTACTATAATTTCTTCATGTTTAATGTATGCCATTCCTTTCATATGATTCTGAACTAAATTGAATGAGTAGATGAGGTTGAATCCATTGTTTACCGTGCTCTGCCTTTGAATTCATTTAGTTCTATATGTTTTCGACTGTTTGAAGAGGATCCAAGTTCTTCTTTGCCCTCTTCAGCTCCTCGTCGGTCTGATCTGCCCGTATATCCAATTAAAAGCATCAAGACAATCACCTACCTCGCCCCAACTCGAAATCTGCAAAGGTCTGACCTTATCCCCGGACCCAAATTTGTTTTCCCATTTCTCCAGCGAAAACCCAAAAATCAAAAAATCAAACATACATATCTCTTTACTAGCCTAAAATCAGCTCCTATCGTAAGTCATCTTGCACCCTATTGCTCATTCTATTGAGATTGACAGAGAGAGCCCTCTCCTGCCCTCGTAGGGCTAGCTACGAGGCTAAGCGTGGTTTGATGTAGCCTTGAGTTTTATCTCATTTCAGCCTGAGGTAGATTTGAGCGCTAACACCTTTTACATACACCATCAAAACAAATATTTAATTCATTTAGAATCTTTTACTAAAGTTGGCATCTTAAACAACTTTAATTCTCTAACATAATTTTTCTCCTAAACGCCACTTTCTGGTCTTGTAGTCCCTAGTGGTTAGATACTAGGTGCACATGAACGTGGGTTAAAACCATGGGATTAAGCCCAAGGGATGCTTACCCTGGTACCATTTCAAACCTTTCACTGGTTAAAATATCCTACCTTTCCAAGCTTTAATGAGGGGGATGGTTTGTAATTTGTTGCATATGTGAGTTAAATCATCTCCACCTTCTTCAAGAATGCTAATAGATCCTATAATCCAATTAGATCTGATTCAATACATTACACTTAAGGTCCCTCCTGCTTATCTGACCTTCAAAAAATGGGGGGGGTGTGTTTGTAATTTTTCATTTTACATATACAAATTGACGTCCAAATATTCGTCTTCTTATCACCTCTCATTAGCGTTGCTCATTTTCTAGTGCACAAATATTATATATGGGAGGTATGATAAATGATATTGTTACTAAAAAATGTTCCACTTAACGCCACCGCTCATCCCTCATAGACCATATGCCTTCTCTTTTTTGGGACCCACATCTGAGGATCTGGGGGTTCGGTCCCTATTCCTGTTCGTAGCCATGCCTACTCCTAAGGTAGCTAGATGGTCAGGTGGCACTTTGTCTGGCGCACATGAAGATGACATGAAAATTCACAAAATTTCCTAATGATGGAGATGCTTGTAAAAATGGTCCTTGATATGAATATTGAGGCTCTTCCACCCTGCTTACCATGTCACTTCCACCTCAAATGCCACATCAGTTCCTTACCACCTATCATACCATTTCAATACCATGTGTCACTCATAAAATGGGAACTTGTGCACTCGAGAAGGCCAAATCCACGTGCCACGTGTCCTCATCTTAGGGTGCCATGTCATCGCATGATCCATGTCATATAAAATATGGGATACTGTTGTATCGCCCTAATTCTCACTTCCCAACACTCACTAGTACAAATGGGGCCAAAATATGATGGCTATTACTAGGATATACGACTTATTGGCATTGGCTATCCAACACATTGGTGCTCACCAAATCATCACTTTCATTCGGTTGAATAGTCGGAAATCTAGTTAACATTGGATATTTGAAAATACAAATGTCAATTATATGATAAAAAGAAGGCCAAAATTGTCATCAAAAACCAAATTTTTGAAGTCAATTTTGTGACACTATAAATCGTCAGATATCCGATGCACCAAACATCGAATATCTGACAGGTATCACATTGAGTTCTGTCACCCCAAACATGAAAAATTACGACGGTTGGTCATAAAATATTCGATAAATAGTTATTTTTGTCTGATAGGAAAAATCGATGTTTAGGTGTCAGGTAATTGAAAATATATGTAAATTGTGCGACATGAGTGTTATCGATCTAATGCTCCCTTTCGTTAGTCTTGAGTGACCTGTTCCACATACAAGAATTGGATGATCAATGTCAAGTTGAATTATCTCAAAAAGAGTTTTAAATATCAAAAACATCATTCCATCAGTTTGGGGAACACATTCCAATGGCGACGAATTATATATTCGACATATGAGAGTTATGTCCTATGGGAGTGTCAAATGGCTGATGATTTTGTCCATCAATTGTGGCATTGATTATCTGACGAGTATGTCGATTGATAGTAGTTGAATATTTGATGACTAGCCTTTGTCATTTGAATATTCAACTGAATTTTGTGTATTAAATAAATAATTTTCACCAACAATTTTCAATATATGACAAAAATTACATATACTTGTTTTTGGTGGGTTATAACTTGTGTTGTTTACACTAGTTATAGTCTTAGGTTTACTAGCTAGCATTATTATTCTAAAATTGAGTTTATTTCAAAATTGCCTCCTAGCCCACAATAGTTTCTTCAATCTCAAAGCTAGGTTTTGTTAAGGGAATGAATTACTCTTACTCAAGTTCAATGGGGATAACCCACTAAATTATATTGAAGTTGTATTTTCTCTCAAATAAAAGGATCAAAGTCATCATGAAAATGAAAGCCTGCCACTAATATCATGTAGAGGCTCTTCACCATGGTAAAACCATCCTTTGGACTTTTTCTTTTTCTCTTTCTCAATTTTTGCAACTCAATTTCATTGGTTCTAATAGAAGCGTTGGGATACCGGGTTAGGAATTTAAACCATGCCTACCCTAGTAGGATCTTATTAAATGTAATATTTCACCTTTTCCTTAAAGTGAGCTCAAAACAATGATGTTAGTAATACCCAACTCACTCACACTACACCCAATCTCATTAATGAATATCTAATTTAAAATTTTTATGGTAAAGTTATGTTGAAAATCCTCCTCAAGATCTCTCTTTTAAAGAACATTTTCAACACCGTGGAGAAGATAAGAGGTGACAACCCCTGGAACTTAAAGAATTTATAGAGGAAGTTACAAGTGAGGATGAGAGTATCTCAATTGATGAAATAGAAGTTGAAGATCCTTGTCTTAATGATACTCCACATTAACTTAAGAATGAAGTATTTTGGAAAATAATGGGCACAATTGAGCCTAGATTGATAACTTGAGTGATAAAACCCACATATCCCTGTTTTTGGGTAGATTTTTATTGTATCATGCTAAACACGCTAATATTTTGCTTGTACTCTGAAATGTAATGAAAAGTAATGCAAAATAATGTAATTTGCAGTACACTTATAGCTTGGGGGTCAACCTGTGGACCCAAGTAGCGTAACTAGCTGCAAAAGTTAGTTATTTATACTTGATGGCATGAGTATGAGGCAAAAAAAGTGAGAGTTTAGATCTATTTATCTGTATCAAACTAGTGGAAGGATTATTATCGACTTTCTAGCAGTTAAAAATATCTATGTGTTGTGTTATTATTTCTTGTATCTTGGTTTAAGTGCAACCGTGAGCGTAGAATAACTAATGTATTGGGTTATCTATTGCGGTGTTTTTATTTAGCTCACATATGTGAAATCAAAATAAGTATCAGATAATATGCTATAAAATTCAAATGCTAAAGTAACGATCATTCCTAGTTATCTATAAATAATCATGGTGATTTATAAAAGTTATATGTTTAGAATTAGTTTCCCCTAAGGCATTGACAAGATATGCAAATCAATATCCCTTCATATTTAAAAACTATTAATAGTACAGAAAATTATCCGATGATCCTCTCTACGAGTATATATCTCACCCATAAACTAGGTTTCTTGTAACAAAATCATGGGTAGTTTCCTTATGAGGCAAAAATTCATCAATGTATTACAAAATCGATAAGGCTACCTCATAAATGTAGAATTATCCTTTTATTCTTAAATATGTAAGTCATCATTCTCTAATGTATGAAATTTAAGACATACAAGAGGTTGCAAATCTGCAATGGATGATAATTTCCTTCTATTGGATAAATTCAACCATAAATGACCCAAAACAATGAAATATTGCCTCTAGACAATAATGTCTCACTTCTCCTCTAGATTATCCTACTCTTTGATACAAGACCACTTCAATTCAACCCAAATAGTAGAAAAGGATGAAAATATATATGGAAATCATTAAAGATAATGAGGTAATGAACAAATCATGAGAGAGTCTCAATTATTTATACCATTTTTATGTTAGAAACGTGAGACCTTCTCTATGTTGACTTACTAATTATTCATTATTTCATATAGTTTGTCTAATATGGGGAATGCTAATATGGATAACATGCTCCTTAATTTAGGATTACTACCATATTTAATGTCTGAGTAGAATTTGCATTTAAAACAAAGGTGATTAATTTTTTTCATAACTTTCAAATGCTCATAATTTAATTTTTTATATTACCCTATATGCCTAAGTACAATAATAAGAACCCATACATAAAATTAATTTCCCTTCAGATTTTATCTTTGACATTAAATCTATTTAGTTATCCTGAAATTGTCAAGGGTAGGTTTATTGTAGATGGTTTACAATGGCACATAATATGTTGTGAAACCAGCTCCAAAAATAGAAGAAAAGAGATATCAATGCCTTAGAAAAAGAAATAAGTTGTGAATTCTTACAAAGATATAAGCGATCTTTGTACCATAAGGAATCATTTTTCCAACTAAATGTATCAAATGTAATAGGATCTTGCTGCAACTTTTGAATGAATGTCCACACTTCTTCATCCTTCTTCCATTCATCTCTTGCTTCGGTTATCCAATCTGGTTGGATAATAGAAATGGCACAAAGTAATGCTTCCACCTCTTCATTCTTTCTTGAGAGTGCATCTGCAACAACATTTAGCTTCCCTTTTTTGTAGATTATTTAAAAGTCATAACCCAACATCTTTGTGACCCATTTTTGCTGCTCTTCTGAAGATAGCCTTTGTTCCAAAAAGTGTTTAAGACTATCATGATCAGTTTTTACCTTGAAGTGTCTTCCCACTAGGTAAGTTTGCCATTTCTTTAGTGCATGCAGTATTGCTAACATTTCCTTCTCATAAATAGGTTTCTGTAAATACTTTTCTTTGATTGGAAGAATTTCAAAAGCAATGGGTCTTCCTCCTTGCATTAAAACAACACCAATTTCATTTCCTAAGGCATCACATTCCACAATAATGGTTTTTGTGAAGTCTAGTGTAGCTAAGACCAGTGCTAGGCACATTGCCCCTTTAATATGTTCAAATGCCTTAGTTTCTTTGGGAGTCCATGAAAATTCATCTTTCTTCAATAATGTTGTCAGAGGTGTTGGTATTCTCCTATAATTGTTAACAAACTTGTGATAATACCCTGTTAACCCAATAAATCCTTGCAACTGCTTTATGGTTGTGGGGAATTTCCATTTCTTAATGGCTTTAATTTTGTTAGGGTCTACCTTAACACCCTCGTGAGATACAGTATGACCCATATATTCCACCTCTTGTACTCCAAAGAAACATTTGGATGTTTTTGCATATAATTGTTTCTCCTACAATAGTTTGAGCACCCTGTCACTATGTTGAACATGATCCTTCCAAGACCTACTGTAGATTAGTATATCATCAAAAAATACTAGCACAAATTTTCTAAGGGTTTCAAAATGGAATTCATCAACCCTTGAAATGTAGAAGGCTGCTATTCTCCCATAATTCTTAACAAACGTGTGATAATAACCTGTTAACCCGAGAAATATTCGCAACTGCTTTATGGTTGTGGGGACTTTCCATTCCTTAATGGCTTTAATTTTGTTAGGGTCTACCTTAACACCCTCGTGAGATACAATATGGCCCAGATATTCCACATCTTGTACTCCAAAGAAAAAATTGGATGTTTTTGAATATAATTGTTTCTCCTGCAATATTTTGAGCACCCTATCAACACATTGAAAATGATCCTTCCAAGACCTACTGTATATTAGTATATCATCAAAAAATACTAGCACAAATTTTCTAAGGAAGGGTTTGAAAATGTAATTCATCAACCCTTGAAATGTAGAAGGTGCATTGTTAAGGCCAAAAGGCATGATCAAAAATTCATAATGACCCTCATGAGTTCAAAATGCTGTTTTTGGAATAACTTCATTCTTCATTCTAATTTGATGATATCCTGAATGAAGATGCAACTTGGTAAAGTAGACTTCTCAATGCAATTCATCCAATAATTCATCAATCATAGGAATGGGAAATTTACTTTAATGGTGAGCTTATTGAGCTCCCTATAATCCAGACACATGCACCATGATCCATCCTTCTTGTGTACCAATACTACAGGAGCAGAGAAAGAAATTTGACTAGGTTGAATTATATCCGCCTCTAACATTTATGCAATCTTATGTTCAATTTCTCTATTTTGGACATAAGGATATCTATAATACCTGATGTTTGGAGGAACACTTCCTAGAATCAAATGAATAGCATGATCATGATCACGAATAGGTGGTATTCCTTTGGGAGTTTCAAACACCTTGGAATGATTGTCCAAGAATTTTTGGAGATATACATAAATAGATGATTTTGATGTTGGAACTTCTAGTGAGCATAATTGTGAAATTACGCCTCGTTTTTCTTTCTTTAGAAGATTTTTCATGACATTATAGCTTATTATATTTCTCGGCTTCCTTGCAATACCCCGTAATTCAACTTCCTTTCCTTCTGAAAAAAAATTCAAGAAAAGCTCTTGAAAATTAAAAGCTACCATCCCCAAAGATTGTAACCATTGTACCCCTAGTACAACATCAGCACCTCCCATAGGAATAGAAAGCATTGGACTATTCAATACATATTCCCCCATGGTTAGCTTTATATTATGGCATTTTCCAAATAAATTTATAGTTCCTCCATTTGCAACCATCACTTGACATTTTGGTGTTGGGTATAGGAAACAATTCAATTCCTTGGCTACCTTACAATGAATCAAATTATGGGTGCTACCTGAATCAATCAACACTATTACCTTTTTCTTCTTGATATGTCCTTCTATATTGAGATTTTGAGGAGTGGTAATTCCTGCCAATGCATTACACGATATGGTTGGAATCATTTATTCCTCTTCTAAGGCTGGTTTCTGGTGTATATCCTCTTATTTTGAAGATTCTTGTTCATTTTCTTCTTCCTCTTAACAATCTATGTAAAATAATTTCTTCTCAGCACACTTATGACCTTTAGTGTATTTTCTATCACAACTGTAGCAAATCCCTTTTTATATTTTTTCTTCCAATTGTTGTGGTTTCAACCTTGTAGGTTGTGGAAATCTAGGAGTAGCAACACTTCCATATTTATAGAAGTGAGTGGTAGTCTTCCTTGTCGCCATAATTTTACATTCAATTTTTCTTGCCAACTTGAATGCCTTCTCCAGTGAATCAGGTTCCAAAACACGAACTTCATGTTGGATGTTATCCTTTAAAGTACCTATGAAGAGATCAATCCTGTGTTCCTCTGGAATATCAATTACCCTTATATTCAATTTTTGGAAGTCCTCAATGTGCTCCCCCACTGAACACTTTTGTTTGAGATTTATCAATTGGATAAAGAAAGTGTTTCTCTTTGTACCCTCATAATGTGCTATCATTTCCTCCGTAAAAATTGACCAAGTGACAATTTTTTATGGGAGAAAGGCCATAGATACCATACAAATGTATTTTGTTCTAAATGTAAAGTTGCAATGCGTACCTTTTGTGTGTTTTGCACATTATTGAGATCAAAATATTGCTCCATATGTAGTATCCATGTTACAGGATCTTTTCCATCAAAATTCCTCATATCCATTTTTGGAATATGGTGGTTCTTCCCTCCAACATTAGAGTTTATGGAATCACGCTTAACATTTATTTGTTCTCATCATGAGTTTCCTCTACTATATTTTCACCATTAGGAAACATTTCTTGTATCAACCTTGTCAAACCTTCCATGTTTGCTTTTAGATCACTCTTCATGTTTTCCATATTAGCTTCCATGTCATCCATCTTAGCTTCCATGCTAGCTTCCATGCCATCCATCTTAACTTCCATGCCATTCTTCAAACCATCCATATTATATTCCACGCCTTTCTTCAAACCATCCATCTTAGTTTCCACTCCTTTCTTCAAAACTTCCATGTCATTTTTTGTTGCTCTTTGCGAGAGCAAAATTTGCTGCACTTGCTCTTGTAATTTTGATATGTCACGTTGCGATTCTTCATCTTCATGAGTCATAGTAGAGCCTTCTAAAGGCTTAATGGGTGTTGAACTATTTTTAGGGGCCATTTGAGAATCCAATACTGATATCTATTCTACAATATACCCTTGGAATCAATTCAAATTGATTCTTCAAACAAGACTTATGCAATTCGGAAAAAAAATACACACCTTTTACTTGCTTTTGAGGAGCTTGATATTGAAATTGACATATATCTATCTTGCAGATCCTCAATATCTGAAATTCAGCCCTGTAGTATTCCTCTGAAGATTCTTTCAAATGCCATAGGTCTAACTTGATTTGGATTCTTCAAGACAAATTTGTGTCCAATCTCCCACAATGACCTGATTATGGACTGGTTCAGTAGAGCGAACTTGTACGACTTGCAACGTGTCACTGTTTACTCCTTTGACTCTGAAATTTATAGACAAGAAACTAAATTTTGTTTATTTCTAGTCACTTCTTATAGAATTCCAATCCGATGCTGAGAGAGAGGGTTATGAATATTTTCCCACGATCACCTCTTTGAGATGAAATTTGGGAGCCTGAAAAAGACCTAACTTCCACAAATCATATCTCCGAAAATATTGCGAACCAAGCTCTGAAATTTTGTGAAGATGTTCCTCAGGATTTCTTCTTCGCACTATAAAACTTTCAGCTTCTAAAACTTCGTAGAAAAAACTTTATAGCGAACATTCCGCAATGACCTTTTTAAGTGAAATTCAGGAGCCTGCAAAAAGCCCTAAATTCCATAGATCATATCTCCGACAATATTGCGAACCAAGCTCTGAAATTTTGTAACAATGTTCCTCAAGATTTCGGCTTCGCACTATAAACATTTCAGCTTCTAAACCTTAGTAGAAAAAACTTTATATCACAAATTGCATGATGACCTGTTTGGAGTAGCGAAACCCTAGAATCCAAAGCTCTGATACCAAATGTTGTGAAAACAGCTCCAAAAATAGAAGAAAAGAGATATCAACTCCTTATAAATAAGCCACTTCAAGGGGGAAACCTCCAATACATTACATGAATAAACAATTCTTGGATCATACAAATTACAAAACCTCCTTTCTATATATAGGAGTCCATGGGGCCACAATGTAATCCTAGCCGACCTAACAATAATAATTTAAGGGAATAATAATAACAATATGGGGGTTACAGGGGTACAATAACAACAATAAGGGGGTTACACTAACAACAATAAGGGACTATACTAGTAATAAAGGGACCTAACACAATATTAGCACATGGTGATCTATTTACGTGGTTTCTTCTCACCATTTTAACGTGTGTGGCATATTTTCTCCATTTTAACATTTATTTAATGTCCATATTGACCAAGGGTAATAGATATATCTATTGGAAGTCAGTTTTCTTGATTAAATGGTTTCCATCGTAAATCTTTGATTTTATGTGTGCTTGTTATTTTTTCTATTTTCTCTTGTGAATTTAACATGGTATCAAAGCCCAAGTAAACCTAGACTCTCTCACGAGAATGGTCTAAGAATGGGAGCCATGGTGAAAGTGTTTGGAATTAATTAGGTTAAAATTTAATGCAAAAGCATGACAGTTTCCCGGTAGGTTGGAATGGAAAATGAAAGAGGAAACAAATTTTCAGTTGTTGTTGTTGTGTGGTCCATCCTACAGGATGAAAATGAGGAAGTATTTGTTGGAGAAATTCCCACACAACAGTGACAAAATTCCAGTGGTTGAAGCAAGTGTTAGCAGAAGCACACTGAGGGTAGGTGGAATGAAATGAACATATTTCATGTGAAGACCTTGATTCAAGGGTTCATCTATTAAGGCTGAGACTTGAATTTAGGTGATACAAGTAAGGGGGTTACTATAAAATTACGATATTCTCAAATAAAATTAAAGGAGGTACTCTTAGGTTAACCTTACTTAAATCAAGGGACATTTTACTATAAGAGGTTTACTGTGGCACATGATATTCATGTGAAGGAGGTTTATTTAACTGGAATATTGTATCCATTGTAAATATCCTCAAGTGACTGGTGTTCACTAGATTGGATAAGGGTAATGAATATATATTTATGTGGTTTTCCCTGCTATGGGTTTCCACTTTAGATTAGGCCTTTGATATATGGCCCATGGGTGCATGCTTGTTTTTTTCTCTCTCCTGTAGATGTAAAATTCAATAAAAACTAAATATGTAACAATAGCCATCATCCTAATGGATATATTGAACCCAATGTTGATATTTGTGTATATGTTACTATAGGAGAATGGCTAGGATTGTGTCATAGTATAATCTAACATTTTATTGTTCCATGAATGTAAGTTTTCCAAAACAAATAAAACATATCATAACTAGAAAATACATACAAACAAATAGAATATAATAACTACAGACTTTTTATGTGTTGAAAAATATAATCTTCACCAACAATTTTTAATATATGAAAACAATTCATGCCTCAATATCATTTTGTATAAGTAGAATAAATTCAAGAACCAAAGGCAATAACCCAATCATTGACTTTGAAAATTAATTTTCATGTGATGAATTCTAACTTAAGAAGCGATGTATTATCCTAGTGAAAACAATGGCATGAAATGTTAGTTTCACTCATAGGACTTGCCATTTTAATAAAACAATTACATGACCTTGAATCCTAATTTCTGATGCAATCTATCGACTAGTATTATAATCTAAGAGAACCTACTATATCCTATAGGCTGTTAAGACATCAGTTTTGTCTTATACCTACTCTCATTATTGTAATATAACAATGTTACAAAGAACACCTTGGTTGAAATAGTGAGCATGCCATGATAAGATGTTTGAATTTGAGAATTTTTGACAATGATACATTAATATTGACTTGAAAGTTTGAATTATTGTACACTTTCCTTGACATATTAAACTTGACATAGAAAAAATGACTTGAAGATAACTACCAACGTAAAATATTGACTTTATGAGTTGTAAAAGTAGTTTATGAGTATAAATATACACACATGACAAATTCTTGGACAATGGCATATTGACATGGTCTTGTGTTAATGTGACAACCATAGTGCATTAAGCAACAACACCTTTGGACTATGTTGTAATATATAATATTGAGATATGAAAATATGATTTGATATACCTAACATTGGTTCCTTATCATGAAAAGTAATATGATGAGTTTCTTGCTTTGACTTAGCTCGTTTTACTGTGACATTGACAGTGACAATGCTGAAAAGTAATGTAATGGGACAGCAAGTGAAATAGTCCCACTTTGAAAAATATGTGAGTTTAATACTTCCACCTTGGGAATAATGATATTAAGGGGATGTAGTCCTTATTTCATAGTTATGATATAGGAATTCATTAGTGTTGTGTAATCCTTACTCCCCAACACTAATCCTTCCAAATTCTACTTAAACTAGTACAAATGTAAGTGAAATTGTTGATATTAATTCACTTAAAAATTACCTACTTTTGGAGTGAAAATTATATATTATTATTTAGTTTGGTAATTAGGAAGAATATTTATTTGGAAATATTCAAAAGGTGACACATATGGGTGTTGAGTGATCCTTTGTTAAAAAAATACATTGAAAAAAAGGAAAGACTGCCACATAGGTGGTTAATAATGACTAGTTTTAAGAAATTAGAAAATACATTTTTTTGTCAGGGGTTAGATTGCTAGACTTATATATTTTACATATAGATGAGACATCCATGGGATTTTTTTTTGGATGGGGAAATAGCATTATATAGAAATACTATTTAAATTCTATTAAATCATAATGAAGTCTGAGTCACTATGTTAGTTATCTCTTGAAGGAGGTTGAGTAATTCAAAAACAAACTCCCTTGTCAAAGGATGAAAAATACATTAGGTGAGAAAAAACGTCTACTAAAACATATTCTATTGTTGTTTTTATTTTAGATCTTTATTTATCCCACATAACTTATTTTTCTTAAGGGAAAAATATTCTCCCTGAGTGTAGTTGGTCTCTTCAAGAAGCCTGAGGAAAATTTAGAGTGAGAAAGAGGTGATGGAAAGCGACGAAACCAAGAATGTCTACTTGTTTGGATTGTGCACCAATTATTTTTTTGGCAAGATCACACATATTGGAAGAAATATATCTCTGTTCATATCTCGAGCTAGAGAAGAGCAAAAAATTGAGTTATAGAGAGGAGCATTGTTGTTTGGGTGGCCAGCCTACAACTTGGTGAGTTGTCTTGATCAAAGGTTTTGGAAGTATTCCTTGGATGTCTATAAGAAGATAATTTTTTGGTTTTTCCCATGTGGATGGGTTTTTGCATGGCCTAAAGCCTATTTTTGGTGTTCTTGTTTGCTTTGTGACTTATTTATTGGCACTATATTAATGATGAACACAAAATAATAATGATGATGATGAACTAATATTGTATCACAATAATTTTCAATATAACAAGAGAAATAATTATAAAAGAAACCCTAATTCTTTTTTCCCTAGTTTTTCTTAACATCTATGGTCTTGGAAGATTTACAATGTAGAAATAAAAAAATTTCTTGAAATCAAATGCAACAAAAAACTAAATCACGCACCTGGTAGCAAGTGCTTGGTGGGCTGAAGTTGAGTAGTAATTTGACGATTTTTTTTCATGTATATGAATCCAACCCTAGTTAATATTTCAAATCCATATATGCAATTGAAAGTACCTACAAAACAAAGGAAGGAGGAGAAGTTAGATGTGATAAATAATTAATAAAATAGAAGAAAAATCACACCAGTGCCTTATGCCCAATTAATAGAGTAAGAGTCTCTCCTACTTCCCTAGTAAGATGAAAAATGACAATTTATGGTCTTTCACTCAAATAAAAACAAAATTGTAAAATAAAGGAAAATAATACATGAATTTTTTTCATGGAAAAGTTTGTTATTTCTTATAAACCTTTACGTAACTCCCACTTAGCCAAGACATACAACAAAAATATCAAACACATTTTTTCATATCACCTAAACTGTTATGGACAATTATTATCTATGGATAAATCAAATTCCCTAAGTTTGGTGTTAGGCACTTAGAACAACAAATGAAATACTTTGATATCAATTTCTCTAAGAATAAATAGACACACAGAATGATAGAGGAACCTACTTGCGATCTAAGCACTTCTTATTCTCATTATGTCAATTTTGTTGTAGCCTCCAATCCAACTTAGATCGCCAGATTGAATCTTGCAAGTATAAACAGAGAACAAAAAATGGATTGCAATATACATATGCCTACTTATCTTAATCAATTAAAGCGATTAAATATGAAACATATATATCATTCAAGAATCAATTGCATGAGAAATAGAAACATAAACAGATACATATATGGGAAAATGAACAATAATATTTATTAAAGAATAGAAGGGGGAGGTTACAACCAATGATTGATTTGATCTCACCATCTCCAGCTTCATCCCAGCCTCATCACATCCAATATGACACCAACAACATATCACTTCTTTCACTCTCTCAATTGAGAATCAATCAGAATTTCTTTACCAAAATTATTCCTTCCCTAGCACTAGGATCTATGCTCAATTTATAGGGAAACTGAAGGTAGTTTCTCAATGAATGACTTTCTAATAATAGGCAATACATGTTTCCAAGTTCAGAGTTCTTATATGGACACTTGGATTAAAATTTTGACACATATGGACTCTTATAGAAGGCACTGGCCATGTGGATATTCCAAAACATTGAGAACTTCACTCCCATTTAACCAACACAACCTTGAATGTCGGGAAGTGAATTGCAATGCACCCTTGAATGGAGGCAGCTGCATATCCAATGCAGTTAGCCCCTTGAGAATTAGCATTGGTAAGATCATAAGTGATATAACATATACTTCAAACCTTTGAAGCCATGAATGATTCGTTCTTCTCTTAGGGCATATAGCAACTAAAATGTAAGGGGTTGATAGACCCTATTTGTAATATTCCCAATTAGTCATGAGCTAATTGGAATATTGATTTTTTTTATTACTTTGTTTAAAGAATAAAAGAGCAAAGGATGTCCATAATACTCCTTAAATATGAATAAATCAATGCCAATTATGAAAAGAATAAATCTTGGTTGTTAAATCAAGCACCCTTAGGTATGAAAAGGGGCTGGACATTTTGACTGGGTGAAACTTAACCAAATCTACAACACTGTTATTGAGCAGTGGCCATCAATGAGGGACAACAAAGTTTTAGATGGAGGTGCCTTGTGTGAAAGAAGAAATCTCATTAGAAGTGGTTTAGGGTTTTTCAAGCTCTTTCCTTATAAAAGGAAGGGGGTGGAAGCATTAGAAGGTTGTTGATGGTTATCATATTTTCTGAATATATGGTCTATTTAGACATATATATTTTTCTTGTTGTTTAGCTGAGATTGAATGTTTTTTAGCATTGGGTGTTCCTGATCAGGAATCCCACCTCTTCCCATTGAGTAGCTCTTGGGAGAGTTTGTATTGCATTGTCCACTATCTGTCTTAGGGCCAAGCTTATTCTTTCAAAAACAGCGTAGATCCTATTGAGGGTTTGTTTTTTTTTTGCAAGCTGCAACAAGTGGAGACTATATCTTTCAGATCTAGGCCATTTCAGTGCTCCTTTCTAATGGAGGAGGTTTCTACTTCATTGGGAGGACAATATTGAAGGAATTGAGCCTTATTTTCAGATATTGGCATCAAGCCAACCATGTTTTGACCCCTACAGTTTTTTTTAGATCCATATCTGCGTTATTCCTATAGATGTAGTTGTAGGGTGGTTCAACACACCATTGGAGAGTTGATTTTCAAAGTGTTGGGGATTTTCCCTTCACTTTGGAGATCTATTAGAGGAGGATATTCTATTGCCTATATTATTTCAGCCACACTTTCTAGATCCAAAGATTTCAGTAGATTTGTAGTCATAGATCTTAGATCTACATCTTTTACTTGGTGTTTTGCTGAAAACCCCAAGGGGGTTCTTTAGAGGAGCTTGTATAGTGCATGGATCTGATATAGATCTAAATTTTTATTCACTTATTTACTCTAGATCTGACGTGTAATCTATAGCTGTTGCAGAACCAATAAAATAACGCTATAAGGATTTTCCAGTCTTTATATATGGTTGAAACACCTCATATTGAGGGATTTATTTCATTGGAGGCTTTATTTTCTTGTTATGCATCTTATGGGCCACTTCTTAAACATATTTTGTTGTTGTAATAACAAATTAAAGGTCTCCATATTGGCCTCTTGCTATATAAAAGATGATCTACATTATTTTCCTATCTTTCTACATTGTATTGCTGCATTCCCCTTTTGGGAACATTATAGTGGTATTAGAGCATCACCTTGGCACAACCTGTGCATTCTAAATCCCATATGTCTTCTGAAGAAGGAGAGCCTCTTACTGACAGAGAGAAGAGGTATCAAAAGAGAAGGCATAGAAAGTTTTATTATACAAATGATAATGAAGACAAGGGTAGATCCCCTTTATCTAGAGGTGAATATAATGAAGAGAAGGATTTCCCTAAGATCCTCCTTAGACCCATGCAAGACCTTGCTAGAGAGATCAAAGAGATGAGAATGGAAAAAATCAAGGAATCCCCTAAAGGATTTCATCAGGAAGAAGGCTCTCGCATGTCTCATCACTAGAATGATCAACCAGTGCATCAGCCACAAGTTTCCCAACGTTCTACCATGCCTACAATTTTGGCTGTGGGAAATGAAGGGTTTCAAGAGCATGAATCCCTTGAAGACTATTTTGAAGAATATGAGTCTCAAAAGTATAGATTCAAAGATCACTTGAGTTTTCAATATGTTTGTCAAATAAAGGACAATAGAAGACTAAGGCATCATCATAGAGGTGGTGGATTCATTCAGAATCATGATTGACACCACACTATGGGCAGATTATTTTTACCCAATTTTGATGGGTCATCGAAGTGTTCTGCCAAATATTGGGTAGAAAAAATTGACATCTACTTTCAGTTGAACAAGGCTCCAGAAATGGAAGCCATTAAGATTGTAGCACTGCACCTTGAAGGTGAAGCACATGACTGGTGGTTCCATGGCTTGTCTACATTGGGTCATGCCAATGTGACTACTTATTCAGAGTTCACTAGAAGGCTAGAGGAAATATTTGATAGAAGAGATCCAGACGCACCATTCATGAGCCTTGCAAAGTTGAAACAATCAGGTAATACATAAAATTACATCTCTGAATTTTTAAGACTTTCTGTTATGGTTCCTGATTTGTCTGCAACAGGAAGGGTGTACATGTTCATTGATGGTTTAGATGAATCTCTTCATGGGTTGGTTAAATATACCAAGCCCACTACTCTACATGATGCTATTGAAATGGCTAGAGACCTTCAAGATGCCTTGCCAAAAGTAAAGGAAAATTTTCAGCATCAACCCTCTTTTCCTTCAAAGGAAAAGGAAGAAAAGGCTGCTCCTTCAAAGGAGAGCTCATACAAGAAACCTCTTGATGATGATGTATGGAGAGATATAAGAAGAAGGAAGCTTTTCTTCATTTGCAAAGAATCATAGGTACTTGGACATAAATGTGCAGCTGGAAAAGAACATTA
Source organism: Pinus albicaulis (assembly GCA_034641835.2). Lineage (NCBI taxonomy): Eukaryota > Viridiplantae > Streptophyta > Pinopsida > Pinales > Pinaceae > Pinus > Pinus albicaulis. The sequence continues at coordinate 932,412,976 of CM076582.1, forward strand.
TATAGAGGTCATCTTAGATGATGAGGAGGAAGAATAAGATGAATCAAGGAGAGGTCACAGCGCTGACACTGCAGGAGGAGAGCCAACACCATCAGGATATGGGAGTGGAGAATTTTATCCTATTGGAGGGGCTCTTGCATCTTTGAGAGGAGTACCTAAGTACTTGACCTTAAGAGTTCAAGGTTCCATATTGAATCGAAGGGTTTCTATTTTGGTTGATAGAGGGGCTACCCACAATTTTATTGATGCCCAACTAGTGCAAAGGAGGGCAATACCCACTATGTAATGTTCTAAAATTTTCACAAAGAAAATTGGAACATTAATTTTTTCTTGTTTCACTTAGGAGGTGAATAAAATGGGTAAAAGGCCCATGAGTAGGAATAATATCCTTCATAGTGTGAAAAGGATAACTGGAGCATCTTATTTTTCACCTTCCAGTGTGAAAAGAGGAAATTTGCATGAGGACAAGGTCAAGTTTTACCAAGGCAACAACACTGCCTAAGAGGTGTAGCTTGCATGAGAAGACAACACAGTCTGAGAGGGAGGAATATTCCTTGTGGAAGAAACCCTAATGTGTGGGGTCCAGGGAAAGAGAGCTTTCACTTGTATAAGGAGGAAGAGGTAGCCATAGGGAGATATCTTTTGAGCATATTGATTTTAGTCTGAAGACTAAATTGCATACCTCGGCTGTTTAGCAGAGTTTCAGTGCTGCTTAGCACGAGGGATTCCTGTTTAGGATTTCCTCTCCTTCTTGAGAGGCCTCTTGAAGGATTACACTTCATATTCTCCACATCTTGGCTCAAGGCCAAAGCCATTATTCAGTCACTGCGTTATTTCTGTTGAAGTATAACATAGTGTTGCTGGGTGTTGCAGTGGAGGGTTCCACAACACTTCTCTTTGGCTCATCTTTTGGAGGAGGGAGTTACTATTCCTCCTGGAGGTTAGTGAGAGGGATTTTAGAGCTGATTTTAATATCTTTGCATCAGTACAAGATTCTCCCATCAACAACAGTGCACTCCAGCTCCTTGACTGCATTATTCTAGAGTGCATATGCAATGAGAGGTCGCACCAGCATTTTGGAGGGAAATATTTCCAGTATTAGGATCAGCCTTGTACTTAGGAAATACATTGGAGGATTTTTGCTGCATATTGGATATATTATTCATACATCTCCATATTATATCAGTTTTAGTTGCAGCTGCTACCCAACAAATCTGACATTTCTGTAAAATTTCCAATTTCATGTATATTGTAGCTAATCCTTTCAAGGATTGTGTATTTTGCTGTATTAGTGTTTTCAGGGGTTGAGAGCTTGCTCCCCCCTAATTAATTTGAGCTGATATTGATATATCATTTTATTTAAATTTTGTATATTGCAGTGTCTCATATAAACTACGTTATTTTAGCCAGGGCCTTCCATATGTAGCAGTGCTCTTGCATTTCCTTGTATATGCTCTATTGAGGCTTCCATTACCTAGCTGAAGTGATTTATTACTCCACACATTGTATACATTGGCTGCTATATAACATATGTATTGGCTATATCTCTCTTCATGTGTTCACAACTACAATAATAACGTTGTCTTTCCATTTCTTGCTTGAGATTTGCTACAGTCCCTCATCGAACACTTTCTAAGGACATCTAGTAGTGGGAGATCTATTTAACCACTCTAGAAGGATTTATTTGGAGCCTCCTCTTGGATTTAGCACTTAGAAAAAATTTTCTAAGGCATCCAGGTCCTGGTTTCAAATCTTGTAGCAGCCATTACTAGAAAATGTGTTTTCCAGTCATGCCTTACTAGCTGTCCCGAATTGGGAACATTACAGTGGTATTCGAGTTGTTTTCTTGGCTCACCCTATGAGTCTAAGCCCAAGAATATCAGATGATTGAAGAGGATGGGTTTTATCTCATCATATTTTAGATCCATGAAGAACCTCCCCAAGGAGGATAAGCAAAAAGAAGAGGAAGAACCGTGCACTTCCTATTCTCATCAAGGAGATAGAGAAATAAGCAGGAGAGAGACTCCATATTTTGGAGAAGAAAAAGAAAAATGGGATAAGCTTACAAATATTCCTCCTAAATCTGTACATATGATTCATGAATATTTCAAAGAGATCTAGAGGGAGATGTGTGAAGAATCTCCAAGAGGGTTTGTACCAAAGGAAAACTCTAGATTTGCACATAAGGAGTGTGAGCAAGCAACTACACACCATCTTGTACAACACAGTCACATGCCTAGGATTGCCGGAAGAGAGATGGGAAGAGAAGAAGAGGTTTCTAGGAGGGATACCCTTAGTGATTTCTTGGAAGAGTATGAATTTCAAACTCAGAAATTCCGAGATCATCTCAGTTTTTCAGAGTTTTTCAAGATGAAGGTGAAGAAAGAGAGCAACAAGATAGATTTCTTCTATCTTCCTTTGAGGGTTCACCTACATGTTCAGCCAAAGCTTGGGTGGAGGAGTTAGAGACCTTTTTGCAGTAGCACCAAATGCTAGAGGATGAATCCATCAAAGTTGCAGCGCTACATTTGAGAGGTACGGCTTTTGCCTGGTGGATCTTTGAATATTTTTCATTGATAAATGTAAACATTGCATCCTATGCTAATTTCACTAAGGCATTGGTGAAAATATTTTATGAAAATATTCATGAGACACACATGGTGGAAGTAAACAAGAAAACTAAAGCAAAACCCTTGCATGAAAACTTGCACCATACTTTTCCAGAAGAAATATTTTCTTCTCTCGTCCTTGAGCAAGGAAGCATGGAGATCTCTTTTTCAAGGAGGGATCCAATCATTGGAGAGTTGCCCACTCATGTTGCAGAGATTGAGGGCAACAACGCTGTTAGATATGGAGTTTATCTAGCACCTCATGCAGAGGAAGGAGGATCTCTTGCTCTAAATAGAGGGATGCTTGCATCTTTGCAAGGAAGTCCCCAGGATCTCATGTGTGGAGATCAAGGCACAACTCATGTTCTACCTGTGCCATTGCTAAGGAGGTGTGGAACCATGGAGACACAAGGAGGAGATAGGGAGAAGACCTAGCATCATGAGATGAGGAGTACATATCCCTACTCATTCATGGAGGTTCAATCATCTATCGATGATGATGTCTCATTGCATGGAGAAATTTTCCTGGGGAGACCATTGGATCAACAGAGGAGGATGGATGCTTCACATGTTGAGGCACCACTCAGTTATTTCAGGAGGGTGGAAACCTGGAGAGAGCTTGATACAACGCTGGGAGTCTAGGGTAAACTCAAGGAGATAGAGAGAATTCTCTCAACATCATCAGTACCCACTTCCATTCCAGATTATGCGTTGTGGAAGAAGCAACAAAGGAAGGATAGAAGCCTTCCAACTTGCGTCTTTGGCATAGGAGATGTCAGAGAGGAGGATGACCATATGACAGATGCTCTTCATGAGAGATCATTAGCGCTATCACTATGGAGGTTAGATGCATATTGGAGCTCCCAGCTATTAGTGGAGTATTCCAAGGATATTTTTACTTGCATGATCTTGGATGGCCAGTTGCAAGAGGAGGGATACTCAGTCAGAGATGGGGTCATATTTTATCATGACAGGATCTTTTTTCCTAGAGCCTACAATTTGAAGGATAAGTTGTTACATGCAACTCATGAGGAGTTCCTTTTCAGCCACACACATTCTATGAGAGCATACCACACCATCATGGAGGGGTATTTTTGGATGGGCTTTGAGGAGGAGATATATCAGCATATGAGTAGATGCATGGACCTGATGGAGATGGAGGAGAGACATGACTCACTGAGAGAGTTAGCACAACCACCTCTTTCCTCTTTGAAAATGAGCGGAGACTCACTTATAAGCCACTCCACTTGTATGAGTAGAACATATGGTAAGGGTGATGATTATTTTTATGATTATTTATATGATGTATGTCCCTTAACCATACATGTGCGGGATGTTGCTCCAAGGAGGAGCATTCTTTCTTTAGAGCTTCATGGTCTAGTTGAGGCCATAAGTATGATTGATGGGCCTTCCCTAGTGGGACTTGGGGAAGATAGATATTATGGAGGACATTCTCTTTGTACACCTTACATCATTTACTTCCTCCATACTTATGAGGATATTGGAGCAGCAGGCAAGTGGTTGAGAAGCCACTCATTTGATCAGTCTCTATTGCAGTTGAGGGTCAAGCTGCATTGGTTGCATCTGAGGGAAGATTTTCCTTCACATTTTTTACATATGGAAGCAAGTATGATTCTCATCTTTACTCCCTATGGTTCTATTGTTGTTTTATTTATGAGGAGCATGCTTGGGGGAGAGACACATTGTGTGGATGTGTCCTTTGAGGGAGAAATTCCTCACACCTTTTGCACTAAATGTTCTAAGGGGAACATGGGACATGATATGGTTACCTTGAATACACATTTTTTTCTTTATGAGGTGAGCCATATGATGGAGATGATGCCATATGATGACAACTTCCAACTCATCATATACGGGGACATTTAGGCCAGCATAATTTGCAGCGTTGGAGGAGAGATCTAGTCTTCATCTTGCCACATGAGGGAAAGTATTTTGCAGACTAGTATCAACAATTTATATACACTTATCATGAGTGGAGAGATGGACAACGTGGGGTAGGCTACATTTCTTACCATGTGCAGATTTTCATCCCACCTACCTTACTGGAGCCAAAGGTGAATGACAGCTTTCAGGAGTTGCGTAGTTGGAAGGTGACTCATTTTTCATGGCTCATAGCTTGGAGATGGAGGATCCATATGGGAAATATAGTTCCCATTTTTTTTCAGATCCCATTCTTCAAGGGGACCTCTAGAAATCACTTTTCTATCCTCTTGAGTATTTCACCTTTACATGATGATGGCTTGATAGCTAACTTACATGCTGAGAAGGAGCAATGTGGAGATTTGATTGATGAGATAGCATCACTTTCCTTGATGGATATCATCATACAGGGATGTTATAGGGAGAGGAGAAAGGAATTAAATCTATCCTTGCACTTGCTTGAGGACAAGCAATCTTTGAGAGGGGAGGACTGTAATGTTCCAAAATTTTCATGAAGAAAATTGGAACGTTAATTTTTTCTTATTTCACTTAGGAGGTGAATAAAATGGCTAAAAGGCCCATGAGTAGGAATAAGATCCTTCATAGTGTGAAAAGGATCATTGGAGTAGCTTATTTTGCACCTTCTAGTGTGAAAAGAGGCAATTTGCATGAGGACAAGGTCAAGTTTGACCAAGTCAACAGTGTTTCCTAAGAGGTGTAGCTTGCATGAGAAGACAATGCAGTCTGAGAGGGAGGAATATTCCTTGTGGAAGAAACCATAATGTGTGGGGTCCAGGGAAAGAGATCTTTCACTTGTATAAAATGAGGAAGAGGCATCCATAGGGAGATATGTTTTGAGCATATTGATTTTAGTCTGAAGACTAAATTGCATACCCTAGTTGTTCAGTGGAATTGCAATGCTGCTTAGCACGAGGGATTCCTGTTTAGGATTTCCTCTCCTTCTCGAGAGGCCTCTTGAAGGATTTCACTTCATCTTCTCCACATCTTGGCTCAAAGCCAAAGCCATTATTCAGTCACTATGTTATTTTTGCTGAAGTATAACGTAGTGTTGTTGGGTGTTGCAGTGGAGGGTTCCACAACACTTCTCTTTGGCTCATCTTTCAGAGGATGGAGTTACTATTCCTTCGGGAGGTTAGTGAGAGGTATTTTAGAGCTGATTTGAATATCTTGGCATCAGGCCAAGCTTCTCCCATCAACATCAGTGCAGTCCAGCTCCTTGACTGTGTTATTCTAGAATGCATCTGCAGTGAGAGGTTGCACCGGCATTTTGGAGGGCAAGATTTCCAGTATTAGGATCAGCCTTGTACTTAGGAAATCCATTGGAGGAGGTTTGCTACATATTGGATATCTTATTCAGCCATCTCCATATCATATCAGTTTGAGTTGCAGCTACTGCCCAGCAACTCCGGCATTTCTGCAAAATTGCCAATTTCATGTATATTGTAGCGAATCCTTTCAAGGATTGTGTATTTTGTTGTATTAGTGTTTTCAAGGGTTGAGAGATTGCTCCCCCCTCATTTATTTGAGCTAATATTGATATATCATTGTATTTACATTTTTTATATTTTAGTGTCTCATATAAATTGCGTTATTTTATCCAGGGCCTTCCATATGTAGCAGTGCTCTTGCATTTCCTTGTATATGCTCTATTGAGGCTTCCATTGCCTAGCTGGAGTGATTGATTCCTCCACAAATTGTATACATTGGCTGCTATATAACATATTTATTGGCTATATCTCTCTTCATGTGTTCACAACTACAAGAATAATGTTGTCTTTCCATTTCTTACTTGATATTTGCTACAGTCCCTCACCAGACACTTTCTGAGGACATCTAGTAGTGGGAGATTTGTTTAACCGCTCTAGAAGGAGTTATTTGGAGCCTCCTCTTGGATTTAGCACTTAGAAAAAAATTTCTAAGGCATCCAGGTCGTGGTTTCAAATCCTGTAGCAGCCATTACTGGAAAATGTGTTTTCCAATCATGCCTTGCTAGCTGTCCCGAATTGGGAACATTACACACTGATGCTTTTGAGGGATTCTCTATTTTGGTCCTAGGAGATATAAAAATGAAATGCATGCATCATATCCCATCCTTATTAGTCACCATGGGGACATATACATTGATTGATCATTTCTTTATGGTTGACATACCTAACACCAATGTGATATTGGGTGTTCAATGGTTGATTTCTTTGGGGAAAGTCACCACTGATTGGGAGGCTTTGCAAATGGAATGGGTAGATAAAAAGAGTGGTAAGACTCAAATTATCAATGGAATGCATACATATCCCTCACATAAAACTTCCATAAAGAAAACAGAGATGGATTTGTGCAGTGGAATCAAGGACCTTACAGTCCCATCTTCTCATGGGATTGCTGCATGGGACACTATTATCTAGTGGCAAACCACTTGGGAGGCCACCTAATTCAGATTTTGTGGGAGATGTATCACAACATGATGCTCCAAGAATAGATCTAGGAGGGATGGGAGAATTGGAAGATAAAGATACAACGCTGGGAGTTGGGTAGGCTCAAGGAGGAGGGAGATATTCTCCCAACATCATTATTACCCACTCTCATTTTAGATTATGCATTGTGGGAGGAGAATCATGGAAGGGATGACCTTCCAACATGTACCTTTGGCATGGGATATGTCAAGGATTGGAGCAGCCATATGACAAACATTTTTGTTGATATATCATCAATGCTATCACTATGGGAGATTGATCCATATTGGAAATCCCAACGGTTGGTGGATTACTCCGAGGATCTTCACACATGCATGATACTTGATGACCAACTACATGAAGAGGGGTATTCAGTCCAAGGAGAATTCATCTATTATCATGGTAGGATATTATTTTCTAGAGCCTCCAAGCTCAAGGAGAAGTTTCTACAAAGGGCCTATGAAGAGTTATGTTTCAGCCACACATATTCCATGAGATTCTACAACATCATCATGAGGATCTATACTTGGAAAGGCTTTGAAGGAGAACTACATCAACATTTTCAAAGATGCATGAACCATGTGGAGTTAGGACAACAACATGACTCTATAAAAGAGTTAATTCAGCCATCTCTTTCTTCTTGTGAGAAAGGAGATAGACCTATGCACCACTCCATTTGTTTAAGGAGGAATTTTGGTGGAGAATATGCTCATGTGAATAATGTTTCATATGATTATTGTTTGCATTCTTTCACCATTTATATGCAGGCCATAACTCCAAGGAGGAGTATTTTACCTTATGAACTTCATGGCCAACTTCGGGCCACACAAATTTCTGAACATGGCTACTCCCTTGGAGGACAAAGGGAGATTTTGTTTCATGATGGATGCATTCCTAAGGCACCAAATATATCTGACACTTTCAGCCATAGTGAGATGACTTGGAAAACAAGTAAGTGGTGGGGAAACCACATACCACATCATATTCTAATGCAATTAGGAGATGCACTACACTGTTTCCACATGTGGGACTATGACCCACCTCCATAGGCACAAATTTATGTAATTTTGATCCTATACATTGATGATGTACTTTCAATTTTTATGGGAATGTATGGAGGGAGGATGAGAGGTATCTATGTGCCCTATGGGATGGAGATTATCCATATACCTTATGCTACATGTTTCAGGGAGAACATTGGGCAAACCATGTTTGTTTCATTTGAGCTATTGTCTCCTTATGGGATGGATTATTTACATCTCATGAGAATTTTGGAGGAGAAATTCATGGAGGGATGGATTGGTGAATACTTAGATTATATAGGAAGCTTATCACATGTTGGTGTCACTAATGGAGGAGGAGGAGAGTTGCAGCACTCACCTTGTCAGTTGCTTGAGGACAAGCAACATTTGGGAAGGGAGGACTGTAAAAATTCCCAATTAGTCATGAGCTAATTGGAATATTCATTTTTGTTTTATTACTTTGTTTAAAGAATAAAAGAACAAAAGAGGTCCATAATACTCCTTAAATATGAATAAATCAATGCCAGATGTGAAAAGGATAAATATTGGTTGTTAAATCAAGCACCTTTAGGTGTGAAAAGGGGTTGGACATTTTGACTAGGTCAACCTTGACCAAATCTACAGCGCTGTCATGGAGTAGTGGCCATCAATGAGGGACAACGCAGTTTTAGATGGAGGTGCCTTGTGTGAAAGAAGTAATCTCATTGGAAGTGGTTTAGGGTTTTTTAATCTCTTCTCTTATAAAAGGAAGGGGATGGCAGCATTAGAAGGTTGTTGATGTTTGTCATATTTTCTGAATATATGGTCTGTTTAGACATATATCTTTATCTTGTTGTTTAGCTAAGATTGAATGTTGTTTAACATTGGGTGTTCCTGATCGGGAATCCCACCTCTTCCCATTGAGTAGCTCTTGGGAGAGTTTGTATTTCATTTTCCACTATATGGCTTAGGTCCAAGCTTCTTCTTTCAACTACAACATGGATCCTACTGAGGGTTTGATTTTTTTTCCAAGCTGCAGTAAGTGGAGACTAGATCTTTCAGATCTAGGCCATTTCAGTGCTCCTTTCCAGTGGAGGAGGTTTCTACTTCATTGGGAGGACAATATTGAAGGAATTGAGCCTCATTTTTAGATCTTGGAATTAGGCCATTCATGTTTTTACCCCTACAACGCAGTTTAGATCCAGATCTGCATTATTCCTATAAGTGCAGTTGCAGGGTGGTTCAACACACCATTGGAGAGATGATTTTCTAAGTGTTGGAGATATGCCCTTCACTTTGGAGATCTATTGGAGGAGGCTATTCTATTGCCTATATCAGTTCAGCCACACTTTCCAGATATGAATATTTCAGTAGATCTGTAGTCATAGATCTCATATCTACATCTTGTACTTGGTCGTTTGATGAAAACCCCAAGGGGGTTCTTTAGAGGAGCTTGTCTAGTGCATGGATCTGATATAAATATAACTTTTAATGCACTTGTTTGCTCTAGATATGATGTGTAATATACAACTATTGCAAAGCCAATAAATAAAGTTGTAAGGCTTTTCCAGTCTTTATATATGGTTTCACACCTCATATTGGGGGATTTATTTCATTGGAGGCTTTCTTTTCTTGTTATGCATCTTATGGGCCACTTCTTAAACATATTTTGTTGTAATAACAAATTAAAGGTCTCCATATTGGCCTCTTGCTATATAAAAGATGATATGCATTATTTTCCTATATTTATGCATTGTATTGCTACATTCCCCATTTGGGAATAATACACTATTTCATTGGTCCTAGGGATGATGTCTAGTTTGACCATGTCATGGGGGATGATGCCCAAATTGACCTATAACAACTGACCCTTAAGCATGAGGTCAAAATAATAACAATATATTTGAATGAGATGCTTTACGACATGATGAGCTGGAACTGAAGCGGAGTGGAAACCTGCATCAATCTTACAATACATTACATCATGATATTTTCATCTTGATCACGAATTTCTAAGGGAGGCATTCGCATGCTCAGCACATAAACTATCTCATAACATGTACATAGTGTAGAAAGTGGTCTATATTGGAAATTTTCCCAATACATACATGCCTACAGATATAGGTGCATGTTTGGATGATGATCTGTATGTAAGGTCACCGTACAAATGATGTGTAAAAAAGTCTTGAAATCACATCCCAGATGGTTGAAACTAGCTCTGGGGTCTTCTTATCTCATTCACTCGATTATTCCGGTACAAATCTAGTCATGCGAATATATGATTTGTAGTCGAACATGGTAAGACATTATTTGATTACTAACCAATGATGTGATAACAAAAGCGATAGAACCACCATTGATGTTAATGGCTCTCCAGGTACTGCAGTACATTTCGTAAGGTGTGAATAGATGATTTGATGTTGAATGCCAAACAAAATCTTTCGGTCAAAGGTCCAGAAGCGAGGATCTTGTCGATGCTGTAACAAGCCTCACGGTACTGGAAGAAGATGTTTCTAAGTAAACTTCCTGGATGATGATTTGATGTCGACAGGAAGCCACTTTATCGTGAAATGGGAGTTACTAATTTTAGAGACAAAATGTGACTTGATATAGCAATTTTCAAGGATGACTGTCATGAGAATGAAGGTTTATGAGTATTGCATAATGATGAGTATTAACCGGATGACTTCTCTTGAACATATCAGCGACACTGAGATGATTTTGTAGAATTGACCCAAAACCAAATTGAAGGTATGATGAACCATAGGTATGAATGAACCGTCAAGAAGATAACCCAACCCAAACAGTCATAATGATGGAGTGAAGTGTCATGTTCAAGAGTGACTTGCTACCGTAAAAGTTTTGTTCACTTTCCCAAATTTTTCCCGATCATTTTTTGACTAATATCTCTTTATTTTTTAACAATCTTGAGGAGGATAACATATGCTTGATCTATAATTAAAACATTCGGGCAAATATGCATCGCTATTTAATAATTTAACGAGTCTAGCGATAAATAAAACTCGATTCTTGCCATGATCAACAAGGTCGTCGCTATTTTATTTTTTAATGAGCTTAACGACAGTGACAGCCTGATCCTTTTTCATATTTAGAGAGTTTGAAAAAGAGGACAAAAAATACTCCATAAGCAATTTTTCCTAATTTTTTTGCTCAGATCTGAAAAAGTGTAAAATGATATCTGAGAGAACCTCCTAACCATGTTTGACTAAGGTTTTCCTTTTTCATAAATAATATATCTTAGTCCGGAAAAGGGTTAAACTTATACTGAGCATATTTCAATTCATTTATTTTTATGAGCTTGAAAAGACAAGTGCTCGGAAATATTTTCACATTATCGGAGTCTGAAAAGAGCTAAAATAAGACTCTAGGGGTTCCTTTTTCTCTCTTATCGAAGCTTGAAAAAGAGACAAAAGCGTGCTTCAAGTCCTTTTTCATTTTTATCAAAGCTCAAAAAATAAGGATAAAAGTATGCTTTGTGGTCAAATCATTCTCGAAATAAATGCGCACGACTAATCTTCTATATTAGTTGCAAACCTATTCAGAACAACATCAAACAGATTAAAAATACTTGTTTCATGATAAAAAAATGAATAAAACCATAGTAACAACAATAAATATAATTTGCGAATAATCAAATGACTAATTAAAAGAGTTTTACTATTTATTTTTACCATTTGAATGTTACCATTTGCATTTTGGAGTTCTGAACCTGTTTTTTCCCTCAAACTTCAGTTGTTGATTGTGATCAATTCTATGGACATTTTTCCTCGCTGTTTGATCCATTTTGGTGCCATAAACCTCATATTTCCTTAATATTATTTTTTTTTCATTTCATAGCATTTTTTAGGGATTTGGGCCCCTTAGGATAAATTTATTTTCAAAAGAGGGCAACGCACCCTTGGTTGTTGAAACTTGTGTTGGAATGCACTTGAAATGAAGGCTAGGTGCATATGCAATGCACTATCTCTTGACCAAGGCCCCACTGGGCGTAATTCACATTTTTTATTCTTGTAGTGTGCCCAAATTTTTCCTATTTTTTTCATGAAAAGGATCCTAATGAGTCCTATGGTTGTATTTTAGGGATTCAATAGACCAAAATGAAAATTACTTGTAGGGAAAGAGAGCATGAAGAAAAAAACATGATTGCCTTAAATGATCAGGGTATTGTAAGAGCCCTCAGATATTGTGGGTTGTTGAAGTAATTCCGTCTATTGGGTATGAGGCAAAAGATGGAACTGTTGGAGTTCCTTGTTCGTGCATGGGATCCGATGATTGAGGCATTTCATATTGGGAACAATGTGGTCCCAATTTTAGTGGAAGATATCTATTTTCTAACAGTTTTCTCTAGGAGAGGCTTTCCCATTTCTCTCTCAGGGTCTGCTCTCGGATGAGATATGGTGAGAGACTATATATTTCAATATTGCAATCCAGGGGCAGAGCCTATTAAGGATGGGAAAATAAAAATCCATGATGTTCATGATTTTCCATGGAGAACCATCTTATTCACGATCACAAAGCTTGCTGGTACCACTACACTCCATGTAGCGAATAGATCTTATATGCAGTATGCGCTAGAGTGCATTGAACCAAAATTTTTCAATTGGGTTGAAACCATAATCTCTCTAATGAAAGAACAACTGAGAAAGGTAAAGGGAGAAAGGAAGATAATTTTCAACTATGGTTTGATCCTCATTTCTTTTGCCTTAGAACGGATTCCATTGATGCAACCTCTACATGTCACGTTTGGTATTTCTAACCCTAGAGATCCAAGGATGCATAAATGTATAACCATAGAGATCCAAGGATGCAGAAATGTCTAACCATAGAGATCCAAGGATGCAGAAATGTCTAACCAGAGAGATCCAAGGATGCAGAGATGGGTAGAACTGATGGCTATACTTGCTGGTCAATCGACCATCATGTTCTCAACTGCATTATTTTCCTCATTCAGGTGATAGATTATCGCCATCAATGATTATGAATATGAAAGTGTTGACCTCCGAGTAGATCCTAATTTAGCTTTACCAGAAGGCGCCCAGTGGGGTACAATTGGTAAGAATGTTTTGAACATGTTTTTTTATTTTTCTAAGGTTTATACATTTTTATTTTTATTTTAATGTTTTCCAAATAATAAACTAAATTTTTGATGTAATGAAGACGTGGGTCGAGTTCGACCAGTTGGAGAGCCAGAGCATGGAAAGAATGAGCCAGAAGAGAGGGTTGTCGAGAGAGCAGTCCTTCAGGATTTAGATATGGCTGAAACTCTTGCTGAGCTTTAGTATCACATATAGGAATTGACCTTCAGGATTTTGGATTTCCAGATATAAGAGTTACCCATGTGACTGCAACGTCATACTATTGGCGTTCCTAACTACTGGATGTGGTTACTACGTAGGATAGCTAGATCAGTAGCATGTTATCATGAGCACCACAAGTTTAATTTTGACATGTTGCATACATTTTAAGGTTAGATGACCAATGTATCTTGGGCACAAATTTTGTAAAAACCTATATCTATCTATCTATTTGATTTAGTGTTTTCCTATGTTTATTGTGTAATCCTATTCAACTATGTGAATTTATCTTTACATGTGTTTCAAATGTATGTTTATAACATAATTCGCTAAAGAATTAGTTAATGTGTTAAAATTTCTGGAAATTTGTTGATATTGAATGAAATCAAAATGTCTTTCCAAAAGTCGAACTCTTAGGAAAATACAATGCAGTGTTGGATTTATAATAGTATAAACACTAGTAAATTTTAGGACCACAAGTTGTGAGTCTAACCTTATGATGATGCGATTAATACCAAATGAAATGGAATCAGAGAGAAGTTCGATCAATGCGTTATACTCAGTGATATTTTTTGTATATCGATCGATACAAATCCCTTGAAAACTCACTAGCTCGTAGATTTTAGGATTTTTCAATCAGTATTTTGTGTAGTAGTGTTTTTTGGGTATGTTGCATCCATGTTTTTTATTTCAATGTTTCAAACCAAACCATCGTGGTTCATCTTCAGGAAAATATCCATGAGTAAGTGAGATCTCACATGAGTTATAAATAGGAAAAGGGGGAGAGGTGAATGGTGGGGAAAATGAAAGGGAGGCCAACTTAAAAATCTTGAGATGGTGGTTGGTGATGGAAAATGAAGGAGTGATGTAGGCGTCTCTACATGTTTTAAGGAATGTGAGATTAGATTTTTTACGTGAAATCAATGATATGTAATGCTCAAATAGTTGAACCTCTTATAATTTCTCCCTTCCGTGTAGGGTTAAAATTGTAGATTTTAGGCTTTTGCGATCAATATTTTGTGTAGTAGTGTTTTCTAGGTATGTCACATCCATGTTTTTCATTTCAAAATTTCAAACCAAACCAATGTGGTTCATCTTTAGGAAAAGATCCATGACTGAGTGAGATCTCACATGAGGTATAAATAGGAAAAGGGGAAGAGGTGAATGGTGGGGAAAATGAAAGGGAGGCCGACTTGAAAATCTTGAGATGGTGGTTGATGATGGAAAATGAAGGAGTGACGGAGACGTCTCTGCATATTTTAAGGAATGTGAGATCAGACTTTTTATGTGCAATCAGTGATCTATAATTTTCAAAAAGTTGAACTTCTTGTAATTTCTCCCTTTCGTGTAGGGTTAAAATTGTAGATTTTAGGCTTTTGCGATCAATATTTTTTGTATTAGTGTTTTCCAGGTATGTCACATCCATGTTTTTCATTTCAAAGTTTTGAACCAAACCACCATGGTTCATATTTCAGAAAATATCCATGAGTAAGTGAGATCTCAAATGAGGTATAAATAGGAAAAGGGGGATAGGTGAATGGCAAGGAAAATGAAAGGAAGTCCGACTTGAAAATCTTGAGATGGTGGTTGATGATGGCAAATGAAGGAGTGACAGAGGTGTCTCTGCATATTTTAAGGAATGTGAGATCAGAATATTTACATGTAATCAGTGATCTGTGATGTTCAAATAGTTGAAACTCTTGTAATTCCTCCCTTCCGTGTAGGGTTACAATTGTAGATTTTAGGCTTTTGTGATTATTATTTTGTGTATTAGTGTTTTCCAGGTATGTCGCATCCATGTTTTTAATTTCGATGTTTCGAACCAAACCACTGTGGTTCATATTCAGGAAAAGATCCATGAGTAAGTGAGATATCACATGAGGTATAAATAGGAAAAGGGGGAGAGGTTAATGCTGGGGAAAATGAAAGGGATGTCGAATTGAAAATATTGAGATGGTGGTGGATGATGGAAAATGAAGGAGTGATGGAGGCGTCTCTACATATTTTAAGGAATGTGATATCATACTTTTTACATGAAATCAGTGATCTGTAATGTTCATTAATTTGAACCTCTTGTAATTTCTCCCTTCACTGACTCTCTGTTCGGAGAAAAAATGGCCCACGCTACAAAGGATAGATTTTGCATACTATGACTAGCACCATCAACATACCCAACAAATGGTTCCAAAGATTCAGACATTTGTGATGAAATTTAAAGAGGATTACTAACTTCAAGAAAAATCTAGAAAATAAACTAAGACAGTAAATTCAAATCAACATCATATATACAATATAATACAAAAAAATTAATACACTCATGATTAAGCATAGTAACATTTCGAATACAACCCATTTCAGGGTTGCACCAGCGGAATTCCATTGTAATATACCAACTTGTAGGCACCCTTAGCAAGAACTATTTTGAAAATATAGGGCCTATGCCATAATGGCTCAAATTTACCTGTATATATTACATCAGCTTCTTGATCATAAATAAGGACTAGGTAACCCTCTGAGAAAATGTGAGGTTGGACATGCTTATCGTATTGCACCTTTATTCATCTTGTATATGCTTCGTTGGCCAACTAGGCGTCACGACATGTTTCATCAAGATGGATGAGGTTAAAAGGATGTGATTCTTCAGCAGAGGTGTTAGGTAACAAGTCGATTGTGATTTTTAACGACGATATTTCACATTGGATTGGCAAGATACATTCTAGAACATACACCAATTTAAAGGGGGTAAATCCACTTGCATTTCTCATCGAGGTTCAATATGCCCACAAAGCCAAGTACAAGATTAAATGCCAATTTCTTTTATGAACTCTTATCATTCATTGAAGCATTCGTATAAGAATCTTGTTGATAGCCTCAACTTTTCCATTTGATTGTGGATAATAAGGAGTAGAAATATCATGTGACAACCCTAATTTGGTTGTCAATTCATTCATCATATGGTTGCGAAAATGCGATCCATGATCTGTGACTATATCCTGTGGGACCCCAAACTGTGAAATGACATGATTAAAGAAAAAAATGCACTTGTTTGTCCTGTGTTGTTGAATGTAGGCATCACTACGACCCACTTGGTAAAGTAGTCTACTGCGACAATAATATAACCATTCCCCTTGGAAGAATGAGGGTCACAGTTCATGAAGTCAATGCCCCATTTTTAAAATGGTCCCACAGAGACAACAAGATGCATTGGCGTTGGCGGTTTGCGGATTTTACGATCAAATATCTAGCATGCATGAAAAATTCTGACCGCGAGGATGCAGTCATGAAATATGGTAGTCCAAAAGTAACCAGCGTAGAGTATCTTCTGCGCGGTAGTGTATCCAAACAATTTTCCACCACAAGCCCCAGCATGATAATCATTTAAAAACTTTTCGGCTTCATCATGAGTGAGGCACCTTCTTAAAATTGTATCGACACCACGGCGATAAAGTGTATTGTCAACGATAAGATAATCTTTGGCTTGGTATCGAATACGTCATTGGTTAGAGTGAGAGGTATCAGGACGAAAAGTCTGGGTCTGGAGATAAATGATAAAATCCCCATACCAAGGATCATATGATCTAATAAAAAATAGAGACTCATCAGGAATAGATGGTTCTAATGTAGTAGCAGTACTATTAGAGGGAAGGTCACAAAGAAGCTCAACCAAAACTAAAGAATTCTTTGACTTGGATTTGATGAATTCCAAATAAAATTCCTGAAAAATGACAATCCATTTTGAATACTTTCCCCCCCAGCAATTGACATGATCAGATATAAGTCATGGGGTTGCAATCCAAAATGACAATGGTCTTCCGAAATAGGATATAGTGGTGAAATATTTGGACAGCTTGAACAAATGCCAAGGCAAGCTTTTCTACATACAAATAATTCACTTCTGGATCATTGAGATTATGACTCAAATAATAGATCAGATGTTCTATCCATTTTCTACTTGGACCAATACCATAGAAATGGTCATATCAGCCATGAATATATATAAGAAATAATCACTTTGATAATTGGGGGGATACATTAGTGACACCCGGACAAGAGTATCCTTGACAACATCAAAGAATATTGCACAAGTTGGTTCCAATGGAAGGGAATCCTGTTTTTCAAGAGCTGAGTAAATCCTTTAGCCATTTCAGCATTGTTGGGTATGAACCTCCTTACGAAGTTATCCTTTCCCTGAAGTTTCTGTAACTGAAGTAAATTTGATGGTGCAAGAAAATCAAGAATGGCCTAAAACTTCAATGGGTCTATTTGAATTCCTTCTTTTGAGACGAAGACTCCTAGCAAATGAGGTATCGAATACGTCGCTGGTCAGAGCGAGAGGTATAAGGACGAAAATTCTAGGTATAGAGATAAATGATAAAATCCCCATACTAAGGATCAGATGATCCGATAAAAAACAAAGACTTATCAGGAATAGATGGTTCTGATGTAGTAGCAGTACTATTAGAGGGAAGGTCACAGAGAAGCTCAACCAAAAATAAAGACTTCTTTGACTTGGATTTGATGAATTCCAAATAAAATTCTTGAAAAAATGACAATCCATTTTGAATACTCCCCCCCCAGCAATTGATGTGATCAGATATAAGTCATGGGGTTGCAATCCGAAATGATAATGGTCTTCCGAAACAGGATATAGTGGCGAAATATTTGGATAGCTTGAACAACCACCAAGGAAATCTTTTCTACATACGAATAATTCACTTTTGGATCATTGAGATTATGACTCAAATAATAGATCCGATGTTCAGTCCATTTTTTACTTGGACCAATACCATAGAAATGGTCGTATCGATCGCGACGATATATAAGAAATAACCACTTTGATAATTGGGGGGTTACATTAGTGATGCCCGAACAAGAGTATCCTTGACAACATCAAAAGAATCATGCACAACTTGGTTCCAATGGAAGGGAATCCCCTTTTTCAAGAGCCGAGTAAATCCTTTAGCCATTTCAATGTAGTTGGGTATGAACCTCCTTAGGAAGTTAGCCTTTCCCTGAAGTTTCTGTAACTGATGTAAATTTGATGGTGTAGGAAAATTAAGAATGGAATGGAACTTGATGGGTCTATTTGAATTCATTCTTTTGAGATGAAGAATCCTAGCAAACGACCATAACCAACACAAAACACACATATATGTGGATTGAGGTGTATTTTTTAGTTTCTACGGCATACAAATATAGCTCTCAAATGCATCAGGTGATCAGTCTGGTTTCATGAATGCACAGGTAAATCGTCTAGATAAGGTTGAAAAATGTGCTTGATGTAATTGAAAGAATAATTCTTTGCTCTCTGAAAAATATCCCTAGCATTCTTTAAACCAAACGGAAGTTTCCAATAAACGAATGTGCCCCAGGGACAGATGAATTTTGTCTTATATTGGTCCTCTAGGTGGATATTGATATGATTGTTGCCGGAAAATCCATCCATGAACGAAAATATTTCGCATCCAGCACAATCGTCAATAATCTGGTCGATAAAGGGAGTAGGATAGTTGTCTTTTGGACAAGAAAGATTGACATCATGATAATCAACACACACTCTAATGGTTCCTTTTTTTTTCAAAATAGGAAACATTTTGGAAACCCACTTAGTTAGTAGAATAGGGTAAATGAAACCAACACGCAAAATTTTTTTAACTACTTCTTTATTGATAGCAGCCTTCCTTGGATGAACAGGACGAAGGCATTGATGTACCAGCTTGAAATCAGGGTACATCTTAATAGTGTGTTGAACGATACTAGTAATTCGAACCAAGTGACTTACAATAATTTAGAGACATCATGCATGTAGATGCTCCCTCATCAATAATAGTAAAATGAACAAGGTGATTGATAAAATTTACCTGGATAGAGAATTCCAATTCTACTGGTAATTGTGGCACATAGCTCGTATGATTAAAGATTACGAGATTGGAATATGTCAGATCAATTCCACCAATTGTCGAAAACAAAGCCTTCTTCTGGAAGGGAAAATTTTGTAGCACCTCGAGCATTGACATAGCTAAAGGGGATTGAGCCAAATCTTCAACTATATTATAATTTTGAGCAGCTCGAGCTCGAGGATTAAATCTCGATTTATGAATGACTCCCTTTGTTGGCTTGATTGTCATTTTAGGAATATCAACGGGTGGTATCAATTCCATAGACAGATTCATGGTCGAGGTAGTAGGTTTATCAATAGCCTGACTATCGTAATATTTATTATGCATTGACACCAAAACATTAGTCGATGGCTTTGTGATAGACAACATAAGCACTTGGGAACTAGAAGCTGGATTCGTAGCAACCAAATTTGTGTCTGGATTCAGAAATGGATCTATCAACACAGTTGACGCATGTGAGGTCTTAACCAATTTTGAGACTTTGGCATGGTGAGGACAATCCTAAAAAAATTGTTCCTCATTACATATTATGCAAGGGTAGCGAGGTTTCCGATTTCCAGTCGATTGATCAAATGATCTTTCATGCGGGGTAGAAGTTTGCATTTTCTTTGATTTCCCCTTTTTCTTACTTATGGACTTCTTGTCACTTTTTGCCTTGTTAGATGAAACAAAATAGATTTTGGAAGAAGGCATAATATTAGATGCATTAGAGTGTTGTGTGCTTGTAGTACCAATCATACCGTCTCCAACATGAGAGTCCTTAAATGGAGGAGGAACAGTAATAATTAGATCGCGACGCATTGGGAACTTTCTTGTAGAGCATGCCAGATTGAGTATAAATAATTTCTAAATATTGGGCACGTGCAATGACTTGATATTCAGCGACGATGCCACCCTTACCCACATCATCATTTATAGAGTGTAATAGGGACTTAATGAACCACTCAACAAGGAGCTGATTATGAACAAATGTCTTAACCATTCTACGATGACAACGCCACTCATGAATATGATAAAAAATTTGAGTAGTATTAGTCTATTTAAAAATATTCAAGAGTTCCATTCCAGTTTCATATCATATGATTAAATGGAAGTGGTTCAAAAATACAGTAGCTAGGGCAGTGAAATTATTGAAAGAATCTCTTGGTAACTCAATGTACCATTTTTTGGTCGGACCAGTGAGCGTACGTTGGAAAAGACGTAGTCAAACAGAGTCATCATTTAGGAAGTTGGATGAACACCGTAAATGATAATTCATGACATGCGTCGATGGGTATTCCCCAGCGTTTCCATTGAACTTAGGAATATCCGAGGGTAATTTATGAGGTATCATTGGCCACCAAGGAGCGTAATTAATTGGGTCATTGGTGAGATGGTTTAAATCTGGTAACTCTAAAGTTGCAACAAATGGAAACTATCGATTAAGGTCAGGTTGAGCATAGCCAGGGTATGATGGAATTGCTTGGGAAACTAGCCTTTGAGTGTAATGTTCCTAAATTAGCTTCAGCTAATTGGAACATTAATTTTTCCTTGTTTATTTTTGCATTTCATAATTGATGAATAAATTGTAAGGGAGGACATGTAAAACTCCTGAAAACCAAGAATAAATCAATGCCTATGTGAACAAGGACATATCTGGGCTATGTAATTATATCTGTAGGTGTGAAAGGGGCTAAATCACAATAGGGGATCCTATTTGACCAAGTCAAACAACACAGTCTAGATGCATTGAACCTCTTTGAGGGACATCACAGTTCTAGAAGGAGGTTGTAATGTGAAAAGGGTTAAGTGATTCAAGGTGGTTTAGGGTTTGGAAAAAATCCTATCATATAAAAGGAAGAGGAGGGCATCAAGGAAAAGGTTGTTGAAGACATTATTTATGAAGGTCTGTCTGCTTAGACATCCCTTGTTGGGCATTCCTGTTCAGGAATCCCACCTCCTTCCTTGAGCAGCTATTGGAGGAGAATTGTGCTAAACTTATCCACTATCAGGCTTGGGCCAAGTTTCACATTTCATTACAACATTTCTCATGATTTAGGGTTGAGTTGTCTTGTGAGTTGCAGCAAGTGGAGATCTAGATCTGCTCATATCTATATGATAGCAATGGCTCTTTTCAGTGAGAGTGTTATTTAACCTCTTGAAAGCATTCATTTGTTGAGTATAATTCAGATCTACATCCTGGCATTAGGCCATATCATCTTCAGAAGCTACAACGTTGTTTCTATCCCTAAGACAATGTTATTTTCATATCTACAGCTCGAGGGTGTCCTACTTGCATTTTGGAGGAGAGATCTCTGGTGATTGGATTCATCCTTCACTGTGGTGATCCATAGATTGGCCAACCAATATATGTTCTATTTCAGATATGATATTCTACATGTTCATGATTCAGTGATTTTATGAATCATTCGACAGATCTGCATTCTTAGATCTCAGATCTACTTCTGGTGCTTCATGATTTGAGAAAACCCCAAGGGGAATGTATAGATCAGCTCTTCTTGTACATGGATATGTATTAGATCTATATTTTTATGTAATGATTTGATATATATCTGAATAATTAATAATCTGCTACTTCAGCCCTGAAAATTATGCTGTCACTGTTATGCAGTCTTTTTACATGGTTGTAGCCCCTCTTTCTTGAGGATTTCTTCTGTATTCTTTCATTCTTCTTCTGTAATGTGTATGAGTTATGTCCCTGAAATTAATTTTGAATTTTCAGACCTTATTTCAGTCATACCCTTTAGAAAACCATGCTCACATGCTTCAATAAATTTCTGCATAATTCTAGTCTTGGGAAATCAGGGTTTTCTAGCCTAGTTAGGAAAGGAGGAACTGTTTAACTTAGAAAAAATTATTATTTTTTTCTGAAATTCGACATGGGAGTCCCTCATAACCCTATCTATCATATCAACTACTTTCCCATCTTATTGTTTCACAAATATCTTAATACATGTGTTTTAGGGCCAAAATCCTCACTTTCCCCCACCTTTTGCCTTGTAAAACGTTGTATAAATTTGGTGTTGTGTATTTTAATGAAGTTTGAGTGTTTTTATACCTGTATTAGGTTCATGGATATAGCTCCACATTGGTAATAACTCATATTATTCCCAACCTGTAACTATTCCTGAAAAGGGGATATTACAGTGGTATCAGAGCAAGATCTTTGGCTCAGCCTATGGCTTCAAGAAAACGTGTTGAATCCTTGAAGGAGGAATATTTCAATATCTATATATAGATTCTGCAGATGGCCAAGTAGCCTTTGGATCACATCCTTTTTTTCAAGTGTGACATATCCAGTAAATGCCCCTGTAGTCAATCTATGGAATAGAATTTTGATATTCCTGAGAAGGGAAATTTTCAGTGGTATTATAGCAAGGAGAAAGGTTAGAATGATGAATAATATGGGTTTATTCTCATTATATTTAATATCTAAGAAGAACCTCTCCAAGGAGGTTGAACAAGAAGAAGAAAGAAGAAGCAGTGAAACTCCTAGAAAGTTTCAAGAGAATAAAGATCTTCTGATCAGATCTACATGATATATGCATGAGGAACATTTTGAATCTTCATCTCATGGATATGTGCACTTAGACATATCACCAAATCTTCAACGTTATGTCTGTGACTTCTTCATGAAGAGTAAGAAAGAAGGTGTGCCTAAGAAGGAGACTCTTAGAGAGTATTTGGAGGAGTATGAAGCTCAGTCCAAGGAGTTCAAATATAACTTGAACTTCCAATGATTCTGCAAGATCAAAGAGGGAAAAGCCACAAAGGAGAAGCAACATGGTAAGGGTAGATTTTATCTATCTATATTTGATGGATCACCTAAATGTCCAGTGAAGGTTTGGGTGAAGGAGCTAGATGACTTTGTGCAACAACATCAAGTTTCAGAGATTGAAGCCATCAAAGTAGCAGTGCTGCATTTTGAAGGTAAAGCTTATGCTTGGTGGTTGTTTGAGTCTTTTTCCTTGAAGAATTCCAACACACCTACTTATGCAAGGTTTATTGAAAGATTGATAGAAAGGTTTGATGAAGCTCCATCTATATCATCTTCTATTGATACTGTCAAACCACATCAGATGAATCTTTTGCATGAGTTGGAAGGGTCTATGAATCCAACTCCATTCCTGAAGACCATGGAAGAAGGTGTAAGTTTTCTTGATGCCTTGCCAAGGGCAAGATCTCCATTGAGTGAAGGGTCCTCTTCTCAAGAGGGAAGCATGAGGGTTTCTCCTTCAATAGATTACCAAGATCTAAGGTCTCTTATTGATGGCGAGACAATTTTAGTTTTCAAAGAGGAGGAGGAGACAGGAGTTCATAATTCAGTCACAGAAAAAGCACCTCATGAAGATGAATTTGGAGAATTTGCTCCAAGAGAAGAAACTCTTGCACTCTTGCAAGGAGTTCCACAAGATCTCACACATAGAGCTCTTGAGCAGCATATACCATCATTGTCAAATGATGAGATCTTGATGATAGAAGAAGGAAGAGAGGAGGAAGGGTAGAACAAGAAGAATAGCATGGATCCTTATTTGTTTCAGAGCTTTGAAACAAAAAGGAGGCAAGAGGACTTATGCTTTGAAGGTAGGGGCAAATCTGTCTGCCTACATCCTCATTCTACTCTATGCCTTGACACCTCTTTGCAAGGAGGCACTTTACCAAGAGCACCTCTTGATGGGAGGAAATATAAAGTGTTCTCTCAACTATGGGAAGCATATACATACTTGGATAAGGAGGGAGCCTTGGGAGAAGCTAGCACAACACATAGAATCTCTCAAGAATTCAAGAGAGAGATGAGAAGTTTCCTGAAAGGGGCACTGCTAACTCCCACTCAGAAATCTGCACTGAGAAAGGAGAAATCAGAAATCTGTGATGGCATGAGCATGAGAGCACATGGAAAATCCATGTCTTTGGGGCAGCCAATGATCTCTACATTCACAAAGGAGATTTCTAAAGATGGCAAGGGGATCTTAACCCTCTTGTATACATGGGCCAAAAGGAGGAGGTTTTGGAAAACAAGGACTTTCCGAGGGGAAGTTGATTTCCATGTACTCCAATATTGTCTTGAGCAAGATCAGCTACAAATGGGGTAGCAAAGGGAAGATTATGATGCTCCTACATGTGATTTTGATATCAAGGATGTCAAATATGGGAGCCATGAGAAGACAGGGGCTGCATTTCAGAACTCTACTGCGTTGTCATTCTTGGAAAGCTTGGATCCTTCTTGGGATTCCCAACTCAAGATGGAATACTCCAAGGACCTTTTCACATGGGGGGTTCTTGAAGGGGAAGTGAAGGATGAGAGGTTCAAGGTGGTGGATGGAGTTATCTATTTCTATAATCTTATTCTTTTGGTTAGTGACTCCAAACTCAAGGAGGGAATATTTGATGCCATCTATGAAATCATACTTTCCAAACCCACTGGTTTTGTCAAAGCATATCATACTCTCTTGGGTGGATTCATATGGGAAGGTTTTAAGGAAGAGGTGCACTCTCATATGAAGATGTGCATGGACTACTTGGTAGAGGGGGAGGAGCATAACTCTTGGGAAAAGCCAGCATTCACATCTCCTTACCCATTGAGTGTGAGAGGGAACTCATCCATGAGTTATCCCACTTATATAAAACAAGTATATAGAGAGACTCGCCCTCTTGAGTATTATTATGTATCTCATATATGCTTATATTCTTCTAACACTCATTTGCAGGACATGGTGCCAAGGTGGGGCACTAAGTATGATGGGTTTCATGGGCCACTCAAGGCCATGAAATATGTTAATGTAGGTCATTCCTTGGATAACCTTGGAAAGCTATTATATTCCTCATGGTATGATTATTTTACACCAACCATGATGTACATTCTCCAAGCATTCCAAAGACATGAGGCAGTAAAAAAGTGTTGGGGGAGGCACTTGTCATATCTTACTCTATGACAGTTAAAGATAAAACTATGATGGTTGCACATGAGGGAACATATTCCTTCTCATTTATCACACATGGTAGCTAGCATGATTCTAATCATGATCCCACAAGCTGAAGATGTCCTTATCTTTATTGGGGGTATAGTTGGAGGGAAGGAAAACTTATTGAATGTGCCCTTGGGGGAAGGAGTTCCCCATTCTTTTTGCATTGCATGCTTCCATGGGAGCATGAGATTTTGTATGGCCACTATGATAGATCACTTGTCTCTTTGTAAAGTGAGCCATATGTTTGTTGGTAACATTCCTCTCATATGTTTTGGGGTGGAGTTCTTCTATGGATTTCCAAGCTGGGAGGTGATCCACTTCATTTGGATGATAGCATGGAGATGGGAGTCTTTCATGGATCATGAAAATACCCATGATTTTCATCACTTTTATCTTGAGGAGGCCATGGATCAGCAAGAAGGTTTCCACGACAACCTTCCATTTCTTCATGATGAGAGCCTTTGGGTTTATTCATCAAAGGCAAACTTGCATATGGAGGAAGGACCATTGGGAGACAAATATATGTAGAAAATTCAGAACAATGGAGGAGAATATTTGATGTGGAGGCCACAAGAGAAGAAGGGGAAGTTTTTCAGCACCCTTGCAGTTGCTTGAGGACAAGAAAAATTTGGGAGGGGGAGACTATAATGTTCCTAAATTAGCTTCAAATAATTGGTACATTAATTTTTCCTTGTTTATTTTTTCATTTCATAATTGATGAATAAATTGTAAGGGAGGACATGTAAAACTCCTGAAAACCAAGAATAAATCAATGCCCATGTGAACAAAGACATATATGGGCTATGTAAATTATATCTGTAGGTGTGAAAGGGGCTAAATCACAAGAGGGGATCCTATTTGACCAAGTCAAACAGCGCAATCTAGATGCATTAAATCTATTTGAGGGATAATGCAGTTCTAGAAGGAGGTTGTAATGTGAAAAGGGTTAAGTGATTCAAGGTGGTTTAGGGTTTGGAAAAAATCCTATCTTATAAAAGGAAGAGGAGGGAATCAAGGAAAAGGTTGTTGAAGACATTATTTTTGAAGGCCTGTCTGCTTAGACATCACTTATTGGGCATTCCTGTTCAGGAATCCCACCTCCTTCCCTGAGTAGCTCTTAGAGGATAATTGTGCTAAAATTCTCCACTATCAGGCTTGGGCCAAGTTTCACCTTGCATTACAGTGCTACTCATGATTTAGGGTTGAGCTGTCTTGTGATTTGCAGCAAGTGGAGATCTAGATCTGCTCAGATCTAGATGATAGCAGTGGCTTTTTTCAGTGAGAGCGTTATTTAACCTCTTGAAAGCATTCATTTTATGAGTATACTTCAGATCTACATCATGGCATCAGGCCATATCATCTTCAAAAGCTACAACACTTTTTCTGTCCCTAAGACAACATTATTTGCAGATCTACAACTGCAGGGTGTCCTGCTTGCATTTTGGAGGAGAGATCTCCGGTGATTGGATTCATCCTTCACTGTGGTGATCCATAGATTGGCCAACCAATATATGTTCTGTTTCAGATCTGATATTCTACATGTTCATAATTCAGTGATTTTTTGAATACTTCTGCAGATCTACATTCTTAGATCTCAGATCTACTTCCGGTGCTTCATGATTTGAGCAAAACCCCAAGGGGAATGTATAGATCAGCTCTTATTGTACATGGATCTGTATTAGATCTATATTTTTATGTAATGATCTAATATAGATCTGAAGAATTAATAAACTGCTGCTTCAGCCCTGAAAATTACGCTGTCACTGTTATGTAGTCTTTTTACATGGTTGTAGCCCCTCTTTCTTGGGGATTTCTTCTGTATTCTTTCATTCTTCTTATATAAAGTGTATGAGTTATGTCTCTGAAATTATTTTTGAATTTTCAGACCTTATTTAAGTCATACCCTTAAGAAAACCACGCTCACATGCTTCAGTAAATTTCTGCATAATTCTAGTCTTGGGAAATCAAGGTTTTATAGCCTAGTTAGGAAAGGAGGAACTGTTTAACTTAGCAAAACTTTTTTTTTTTCTTCTGAAATTAGACATGGGAGTCCCTCATAACCCTATATATCATATCCAACTTCTTTCCCATCTTATTTTTTCGCAAATATCTTAATACACTCGTTTTAGGGCAAAAATCCTCACTTTTCCCCACCTTTTGCCTTGTAAAACGTTGTATAACTTTTCTACTGTGTATTTTACTGAATTTTAAGTGTTTTTATACCTGTATGAGGTTCATTTCTATAACTCCACATTGTTAATAACTCATATTATTCCCAACCTGTAGCTGTTCTTGAAAAGGGGATATTACATTGAGCACCAACATAAGGAATATGTTGTTGGTAACCCAGATAGGGGTCACTTTGATAAGAAAATGCTTGAGGATTCTATTGACCGAAACCTGGGTATGCTACATGTTGAAATAAAGGTTGTGTCATTTGCGCTTATGGCTGCCAAGGGTTCTATCCACCAATATTATAACCCCAACTAGGATAGCTTGGATTTGGTTGCAGATAGGTATAACCTGGTTGCTGCTGTGACATCCCATAATATGGTAATCCATATTGTGAATAAATTATTTCGGATATAGGTGGTTGTTGTAAACCATCCAAAGGAAATGGAGTTTGAGGGCCCAATACTTGAGGGTATTGGGTTGAAGGACCCACCTCAAATGGTTAAGGTACAACAGTTTGAGTTTGTAACAGGGGTAAATATGTATTAACAAGTGGAGTTTATGTGGGTGTAACAGGTTGAACCAGTTGATACGATTGTACAATAGTTTGTGGTTGGATGGGCAGAGTGGGATGCCATTGATTGACATTAATTACGACATTAGGATGACCAAATAACGATGGAGTATTGTCAATATGGGTGACCATATGTTGTCCCCCGACATGAGGAGTATAATAATATGGAAAATATAATTCTCCAAATGCGGGGAGTCCAGTTGAAATTGCACTGGATGGATATACCCATATGGACCAGCTTGATATTGCCCTAATGATGTGTATAAATGATCAATCCATTCAGTACTCACTATAGATTTACCAGTTAGTGTACCAGATGATGACATTGCTGAAGTCCATGGGTTTGATGATGCACCAAAGAAGGTTCTGTCCATTTTCTACTTGGACCAATACCATATAAATGGTCGTATCAGCCGCGACGATATATAAGAAATAATGACTCTAATAATTGGGGGGATACATTAGTGACACCCAGACAAGAGTATCCTTGACAGCATCAAAATAATCTTGTGCAACTTGTTTCCAATGGAAGGGAATCCCATTTTTTGAAGATATGAGTAAATCCTATAGCCATTTTGGTGTAGTTGGGTATGTACCTCCTGAGGAAGATATCATTTCCATGATGTGTCTGTAACTGAAGTAAATATGATGGTGCAGGAAAATCAAGAATTCCCTGGAACTTCAATGGGTCTATTCGAATTCCTTCCTTTGAGATGATGAATACCAGAAAAAAACCAGAACCAACACAAAACACACATTTATGTGGATCGAGGTGTATTTTGTAGTGTCGACAGCCTACAAATATAGCTCTCAAATGCATCGGGTGATCATTCCGGTTTCGTGATTGTGCGGGTAAATCGTCTAGATAGGGTTGAAAAATGTGCTTGATGTCATTGAAATCATAATCCATTTCTCTCTAAAAAGTTGTCCCAACATTCTTTAAACCAAATGGGAGTTTCCGATAAGTGAATGTGCCCTGGGGATAGATGAATGTTGTCTTCTATTGGTCCTCTGGGTGGATATTGATTTGATTGTAACTGAAAAATCCATCCATGAACAAAAATATTTCACATCCAGCACAATCATCAATAATCTGGTAGATAAAAGGAGTAGGATAGTTGTCTTTTGGACAAGCAAGATTGACATCCCAATAATCGACACACACTCTAATGGTTCCTTGTTTTTTCATAACATGAAATTTTTTGGAAACCCACTCAGTTAGCGGGACAGGGTAAATGAAACCAACATGCAAATTTTTTTCAACTTCTTCTTTATTGGTAGCAGCCTTCTTTGGATGAACAGGACGAAGGCATTGATGTACTGGCTTGAAATCAGGGTACATCTTAATAGTGTGTGAATCAACGATACTAGTAATTGAAGCCAAGTAACTTATAGCAATTTAGAGACATAATACACGTAGATGCTCTCTCATCAATAGTAATATGAAAAAGGTGATTGAGAACATTTATCTAGATAGAGAATGCCAATTCTATTGGTAATTGTGGCACATAGCCCATATGATTAAAGACTACGAGATTGTAATCTGTCGGATCAGTTCAACCAATTGCCGACAACAAAGTCTTCTTTTGGGAGGGACAATTTTGTAGCACCTCAAGCACTGACATAGCTAAAGGGGATTGACCCAAATATTCAACTATATTATAATTTTAAGCAGCTCGAGCTCGAGGATTAAATATTGATTTATGAACAACTCCATTTGGTGGCTTCATTGTCAATTCAGGAATAGAAGTGGGTGGTATCGATTATGTAGATAGATTCATGGTCAAGGTAGTAGGTTGATCAGTAGCCTAACTACCGTAATATTTATTATGCGTTGACACCAAAACATCAGTCGATGGCATTGTGAAAGATAGTATAAGCACTTGGGAACTAGAAGCTAGATCCATAGCAACCAAATTTGTGTCCGGATTCGGAAATGGATCTGTCAACACGGCTGACGCATGTGGGGTCTTAAACAATTTTGAGACTTCAGTGCGGTGAGGAAAATCCTGAAAAAAGTGTTCCTCATTATATATTATGCAAGGGTAACGAGGTTTCCGATTTCCAATCGATTGTTAGATGATCTTTCATGCAGGGTCGAAGTTTTATTTTTCTTTGATTTCCCCTTTTTCTTACTTCTGGGCTGCTTGTCACTTTTTCCCTTGTCAAATGAAACAACATGGATTTCAAAATAATGCGTAACATTAGATGCAGTAGAGTGATGTGTTCCTGTAGTACCGATCATACCGTCTCTAGCATGAGAGTCCTTAAATCGAGGAGGAACAGTAAAATTATATCGCGATGCGTTGGGAATTTTCTCGTAGAGCATGCCAAACTGAGTATAAATCAAGTCTAAATATTGGGCATGCGAAATGACCTGCTCTTCAATGAAGACACCACCCTTAGCTAGATCCTCAATTATAGATGGTAACAGGGACTTAATGAACCACTCAACAAGGATTTGATCAAGAACAAATGTCTTAACCATTCTACGACGAAAACACCACTCATGAATATGATCAGTAATGTGAGTAGTATTAGCCTGTTTAAAATTAGTCAAGAGTTTCGTTCCAGTTTCATATCATATGGGTAACTAGAAGTGGGTCAAAAATACAATAGCTAAGGAAGTGAAATTATTGAAAGAGGCTCTTGGTAATTCAATGTACGATTTTGTGGTTCGACCAGTGAGCGTACACTAGAAAATACGTAGTTGAACGAAGTCATCATTTAGGAAGTTAGATGAACACCATAAATGATAATTCATGACATGCATCGACGGGTCTGCCCCAGGGTTTCCATTGAACTTAGAAATATCCGAGGGTAATTTATGAGGTATCACCAGCCACCAAGGAGCATAATTAATTAGGTCATTGGTGAGACGGTTTAAATCTGGTAATCCTAAAGTTTCAACAACTGGAAACTATCGATTAAGGTCGGGTTGAGCATAGCTAGGATATAATGGAATTTCTTGGGAAATTGGCCTTTGAGCACCAGCATAAGTAATATGTTATTGGTTACCCAGATAGGGGTTTCTTTGATAATAAAATGTTTGAGGATTATGTTGACCAAAACCTGGGTATGCTACTTTTTGAAATGAAGGTTGTGGCATTTTCACTTATGGCTGCCAAGGGGTCTATCCACCAATATTATAACCCAAACTATGATAGCTTGGATTCGGTTGTGGATAGGTATAACCCAGTTGCGGGTTGACATCCCATAATATGGTAATCCATATTGTGAATAAATGATTTCGGATACAGGTGATTGCTGTAAACCAGCCGAAGGAGTTGGAGTCTAAGGGCCCAATACTTGAGGGTATTGGGTTGAAGGACCCACCTCAAACAGTTGAGGTACAATAGTTTGAGTCTATAACCGGGGTGAATATGTATTAACAAGTGGAGTTTATGTGGGTGTAACAGGTTGAACTGGTTGATACGAGTGTACAATCGTTTGTGGTTGGATGGGAAAAGTGGGCTGCCACTGACAAACATTCATTCAAACATTAGGATGACCAAATAAAGATGGTGTACTGTCAATATGGGTGACCATATGTTTCCCCCTGACATGAGGAGTATAATAATATGGAAAATATTGTTCTCCAAATGCAAGGAGTCCAGTTGAAATTGCATTGGATGGAATATACCTAGATGGACCACCTTGATATTTCCCTGATGATGTGTATAAAGGATCAATCCATTTAGTATTCACTATAGATTTACTAGTTAGAGTACTAGACGATGACATTGGTGAATTCCATGGGTTTGAGGATGCACCAGAGAAGGTTTTGTCCATTTTCTACTTGGACCAATACCATAGAAATGGTTGTATCAATCGCAATGATATATAAGAAATAATCACTTTGATAATTAGGGGGATACATTAGTGACACTCGGATAAGAGTATCCTTGACAGCATCAAAAGAATCTTGCGTAACTTGGTTCCAATGGAAGGGAATCCCCTTTTTTAAAGAGCCGAGTAAATCCTTTAGCCATTTCGGCGTAGTTGGGTATGGACCTCATTAGGAAGTTAGCCTTTCCCTGAAGTTTTTGTAACTGAAGTAAATTTGATGGTGTAGGAAAATCAAGAATGGCCTGGAAATTCAATGGGTCTATTCAAATTCCTTCTTTTGAGATGATGAATCCTATCAAAAAATTAGAACCAACACAAAACATACATTTATGTGGATTGAGGTGTATTTTTTAGTGTTGGCAGCGTACAAATATAGCTCTAAAATGCACCGGGTGATCATTCTAGTTTTGTGAATGCGTGGGTAAATCTTCTAGATAGGGTTGACCAATGTTCTTGATGTCATTGAAAGCATAATCCATTGCTCTCTGAAAAATTTCCCTAGCATTCTTTAAACCAAAGGAGTTTCTGATAAGCGAATGTGCCCCAGGGAAAGATGAATGTTGTATTATATTGGTCCTCTGGGTAGATATTGATTTGATTGTAGCCGGAAAATCCATCCATGAACGAAAATATTTCGCATCCATCACAATCATCAATAATCTGGTCGATAAAGGGAGTAGGATAGTTGTCTTTTGGACAAACAAGATTGACATCCAAATAATCAACACACACTCTAATGGTTCCTTGTTTTTTCATAACAGGAAAAATTTTGGAAACCCACTTAGTTAGCGGAACAAGGTAAATGAAACCAACATGCAAAATTTTTTCAACTACTTCTTTATTGGTAGCAACCTTCTTCGAATGAACAGGATGAAGGTGTTGATGTACTAGCTTGAAATCAAGGTACATCTTAATAGTGTGTTCAACGATACTAGTAATTTGAGCCAAGTGACTTATAACAATTTAGAGACATAATGCATGTAGATTCTCCATCATCAATAATAGTAAGATGAACAAGGTGATTGAGAAAATTTACCTGGATAGAGAATGCCAATTCTACTGGTAATTGTGGAAAATAGCCCGTATGATTAAAGACTACGAGATTGGAATCTCTTAGATCAATTCCACCAATTTCTAACAACAAAGTCTACTTTTGGGAGGGAAATTTTTGTAGCACCTCAAGCACTGATATAACTTAAGGGGATTGAGCCAAATCTTCAACTAAATTATAATTTTTATTAGCTCGAGCTCGAGGATTAAATCTCGATTTATGAACGACTCCCTTTGGTGGCTTGATTGTCAATTCCAGAATAGCAGTGGGTGGTATCGATTCCGTAGATGGATTCATGCTTGAGGTAGTAGGTTGATTAGTAGCCTGAATACTATAATATTTATTACATGTTGACACCAAAACATTATTCAATGGCATTGTGAAAGACAACATAAGCACTTGGGAACTAGAAGCTGGATCCGTAGCAAACAAAGTTGTGTCTAGATTCCGTAATGGATCTGTCAACACGGTTGACGCATGTGAGGTCTTAACCAATTTTGAGACTTTGACACGGTGAGGAAAATCTTGAAAAATGTGTTCCTCATTATATAGTATGTAAGGGTAATGAGGTTTCTGATTTCCAGTCGATTGATTAGATGATCTTTCATGAGGGGTAGAATTTTGCTTTTTCTTACTTCTGGGTTGCTTGTCACTTTTTTCCTTGTTGGAGGAAACAACATGGATTTCGAAAGAAGGTGTAAGATTAGATGCATTAGAGTTATGTGTGCTTGTAGTATTTATCATACCATCTCCAGCATGAGAGTCCTTAAATCAAGAAGGAACGATAAAATTGGATCACGACGCATTGGGAATTTTCTCTTAGAGTGTGCCAGACTGAGTATAAATCAAGTCTATATATTGGGGATGATAAATGACCTGCTCTTTAGTGACAATGCCACCCTTAGCCACATCCTCATTTATAGATGGTAAAGGGGACTTAATGAACCAATCATCAAGGAGATGATCAGGAAAAAATTTCTTAACCATTCTACGACGACGACGCCACCCATGAATATGGTCAGAAATGTGAGTAGTATTATTCTGTTTAAAATTAGTCAAGAGTTCCGTTCCAGTTTCATATCATATGGGTAACTAGAAGTGGGTCAAAAATATAGTAGCTAGGGTAGTGAAATTATCGAAAGAAGCTCTTGGTAACTCAATGTACCATTTTGCATTCGGACTAGTGAGCGTATGCTGGAAAAGACGTAGTTGAACATAGTCATCATTTAAGAATTTAGATGAACACCATAAATTATAAGTCATGACATGCATTGACGAATATTCCCCAGGGTTTCCATTGAACTTAGGAATATCCGAGGGTAATTTACGAGGTATCACCGGCCACCAAGGAGCATAATTAATTGGGTCATTAGTGAGCCAGTTTAAATCCGGTAACTCTAAAGTTGCAACAAATGGAAAGTGTCAATTAAGGTCGGGTTGAGCATAGCCAAGCTATGATTGAATTTCTTGGGCAACAGGCCTTTGAGCACCAAAATAAGGAATATGTTGCTGGTAACCCAGATAGGGGTTGCTTTGATAAGCAAACACTTGAGGATTATGTTGACCAAAACCTGGGTACGCTACTTGTTGAAATGAAGGTTATGGCATTTGCTATTATGGCTGCCAAGGGGTCTATCCACCAATATTATAACCCAAACTAGGATAGCTTGGATTCGGTTGTGGATAGGTATAACTTGGTT
Organism: Pinus albicaulis; assembly: GCA_034641835.2. Classification (NCBI taxonomy): domain Eukaryota; kingdom Viridiplantae; phylum Streptophyta; class Pinopsida; order Pinales; family Pinaceae; genus Pinus; species Pinus albicaulis. The sequence continues at coordinate 932,447,522 of CM076582.1, forward strand.
GCGGTTGTGACATCCCATAATATGGTAATCCATCTTATGAATAAATGATTCTGGATACAGGTGGTTGTTGTAAACTAGCCGAAGGAGTTGGAGTCTGAGGGCCCAATACTTGAGGGTATTGGGTTGAAGGAACCTCGTCAGATGGTTGAGGTACAATAGTTCAAGTTTGTAACAGGGGTAAATATGTATTAATAAGTGGAGTTTATGTGGGTGCAACAGGTTGAACCGGTTGATACGGGTGTACAATACTTTGTGGTTGGATGGGTAGAGTGGGATGCCACTGACAAACATTCATTCCGACATTAGGCTGACCAAATAACAATAGAGTACTATCAATATGGGTGACCATATGTTTCCCCCTGACATGAGGAGTATAACAAGATGGAAAATATTCTTCTCCAGATGCAGGTAGTCCAGTTGAAATTGCGCTGGATGGAATATACCCTGATGGACCAGCTTGATATTAACTTGATGATGTGTATAAAGGATCAATCCATTCAATACTCACTATCGATTTACCAGTTAGAATGCTAGACGATGACATTGGTGAAGTCCATGGGTTTGAGGATGCACTAGAGAAGGTTCTAGATAAATATTGGTAACCAAGTGGGACAGAAGGGCCAACATATAGATGTGACTCTGATGAAGTTGTGAACATTTATGGGGTAGCGAGAGTAGGTGATGTCACAATTGGAACAAATGGTACAGCTGAAGATGTTGGCTCAGGCATGGTTATTCGACCAAATGCATACCCTATGGATCTACAGGAACTCTGATAGATACAAGATCAACAAAAGCAGAGGAAAGTGATTAAGGAAAAGACTCATATAGGTAAATATCCTCCCCAAAATGAGTTGGAGTTAAAGGTATTTCATCTTGTGGTATTTCTTCAATCGAAATTAAACCAGGTGGAAGGATTTCGCCGTTAGGCCCAAAGTATATTTAAAGAGGTTGATTGCACGATATGGGAGACTCAACGACTACAATATATTGTGGGGTGACCGATATAGGAACAACTTTCGGTTGTTCGAATTCAAGATGTAGATGTTCTAGCAAAAAAGTGACAGGATCTGGATCAACTTCCAACTGAACAACGTCGGGTTCAAGAGATATGGTCTCACTGATTGGATGGATCGTGACCATGGGTAGCTATGAGGACTCCATCCCGACAACAGTAGATGAACCAGGATTTCTAGAAACAACTTGTGCCGACTCTGGTATATGTGAGGATGATGTCACACCAGAGGTATTGATAGTACTAGTTTTGGTAGAGCGATGTCGCCTTTGCCAACCATAAGTGACTTCCAGTGGTAAATGTGGTTTCAAAGATATTATACGTGAACGACAGTGAAAGGGATGTTCTTATTCCATGATTATTGATTTATTTTATGACAAAAAAAAAATAAACAAAATAAAATGGTTAATTCTAGGAAAAAGGTTTACCAAGTAATTGTGAACTACAGAATACCTCCTGGAAAACCAAGAAGTGCGGGAAGGCAATCTCCCCGAATGCTATGTTCGGTGTATCACAAGTTACAAGGTAACCGACTCGGTTCACTATGGATGGATAGCAACCTAAATTTGTCCTCCAAAATATACTCGAAGGTACATGGAGGCCCAAGTCTGTATTAGCACTGTCTAATGTGAAACCACATAGTCAGAGCATCCCCTTATACTTTTCTTACTAGAAAACCGCCTGATATACTCGAAGGTACATGGACGAGCTCCTATATACTTACATACATGGAGTGAGGTATCACACTAAAAATGTATCATAGACAATTAATGACATTTGTTATGTTTAATGACAGCGGAACACATCTCTAGCCTAGACCTTCTAAATGTTATCGTTATGGTTCCAATGATTTTTTAGGTAAATTGATGTAAATTTTAAGTTGATCTTGTTCAACAATTTTCATTTTGAGTTTCACCGTGTGATATGATGGAAATTCCTAAAAATGAAAACTAAAATGATAAGAAAATTTTTCAATTTTATATTTTTCAATGAAAATCCTAACTGCTTAAGGGAAAGAGCAATCAATTTTGAGAGAAAACAACAAAGAGCACAAACTAAAATGCAACTTTCCTAACTTGTTCCTATGCAAAACACATAATTCACTATGTGCAAATGCAAGTTTTTCTTTTTAGCTCCCTTAATATGAATGCAAGAAAGGAAACGATATGCATAAAATCAACCAAAAAAATGTTTTCTTCTTTGAGAAATGAGGAATTTAACAACAATTTCTCTTTTAGGAAAAATGAAGAATGGAACTACAATTTTTCCTATAGGAAATGAAGAATTTAATGACAATTTCCTTTACGAAAACAAATGGATCTAATGCAGAAATAAAATTCTTTGAATTTGATTTGTCGGTGATAAATAAAAACACTTAAAGAGACATTGAACAAACTTACTCTTCAAAGGAGGAAGAATTAGGCAAATTGACTAGTCTCTAAGTGGTATCAGAAAATTGAAAAAAAAAAAACAAATGGATGAGAATGATGGAAATGAAAAAGTCAAATGGAATTTGGCTGGCTAAGGGGGTTGCGTAGTCTCTAACGGGAGATAGTGCGTTGCATTTCACCCCTGAGTTGGATACAATGCATTGCAGTGCATTGTGTCTTGACCAAGGGTGCATTGGGTGCAACAGAAATTGAAAATGAAAGCTACAGAACACACTTCTAATGCAATTATTTGATTCAAAAATATAATAAATGAAATTAGATGCTACTGGTTGGATAAGAAGAGGAAAAACACTAGGAATGATAGGAAAATCCCAAGCAGAGTCACCAATTTGTTATGCAGAATTATGATCTATGGATAAATCAAATTCCCTAAGTGTGGTGCTAGGGACTTAGAACAATAGATGAAATACTTTTCTATTACTTTCTCTAAGAATAAATAGACACATAGAATGATAGAGGAACCTACTTGTGATCCAAACACTTCCTATTCTCCTTTTGTCGCTTTTTCTGCAACCTCCAATTCAACTTAGATCGCCAGATTGATTCTTGCAAGTATAAACGGAGAACAAAAAACATATTGCAATATACATATTCGTACTTATCTTAATCACTTAAATCGATTAAAAATGAAACATATATATCATTCAAGAATCCATTGCATGAGAAATAGAAACATAAACAGTTACATATATGGGAAAATGAACAAATATTTATTAAAGAATAGAAGGGGGACATTACAACCAATGATCGATTTGATGTCACCAGCTCCAGCTTCATCCCAACCTCATGACATCCAACATCACACCAACAACATATCACTTCTTTCACTCTCTCAATTGAGAATCCAACAACATTTATTTACCAAAATTATCCCTTCCATAGCACTAGAATTTGTGCTCATTTTATAGGGCAACTGAAGATAGTTTCTTAGTGAATGACTTTCTAATAATAGGCAAGACATGTTTCCAAGTTTAGATTTGTTAGATGGACATTTAGAGTCAAATTTTGACACATATGGACTCTTCTAGAAGGTGCTGGCCATGTGGAGATTCCAGAACAATGAAAATTTCTCTCCCATTTGACCAATGCACCCTTGAATGTCGGGAAGTGCATTACAGTGCACCCTTGAATGGAGGGAGTTGCATATTCAACGTAGTTAGTCACTTGAGAGGCAGTGTTGGTGAGATCATAAGTGATATAACATATACTTCAAACCTTGGAAATATCACAATAGAAGCCATGAATGATTTATTATTCTCTTAGGTCATATAGAAACTGAAATGTAAGGAAATGATAGACCCTATTTCATTGGTAGTGGGGATGATGTCTAGTTTTACCAGGTCGCGGGGGATGATGCCCAAATTGACCTATAACATAAACCGTTACCATTTCAAGATAATTTCTTCAGATAGTTGTTCCACTTTGTTGATGGTGATCGACCCATCAACATTAAGGGGATATCCTCAATATGAAGTCCCAATTAGACATCACACCATTTTTTGTAGGATTCCCATCCAAAATATGGTATGGTTTCCAAAATGGTGGGTTTAAGTGGCGTGCCTTGGCTGAAATAACACATAGAATGATGTATTTATGACTTTGGTAAAACAAGTGTGTGACTTTGTGTAGGGTCAAGTGCGATGAAAAAAAGGTTCTAACACAAAAAAAGAGAAAGTGAGTGATCTCCTTAGAAGCCTATAATAATACGTAGCTTCAAAGGAACACACAAGCATAAAAGAGATTATACATTAGCTTGCAAATTTTTTCACAATTTAACCATGATATGAATATAAAAAAACATGCATTCAACAATAATCATACTAATGCAGACAAAATAGTTCATAAGCGTTAGCATAAATGAAATAATATATATTGAAAACATAACAATAATAGTCCTACTATATTCACAACATGTGCATGAAAATGTGCCAACATATACAATTGATGAACTACTAGCCCCAATAGTGAAACATGAAGTGAACACCTAATCCTCCAAATAAAGATACTCCATCTATGCTACGAAGAAGCCAAGGTTCTTAACAAAAATATCAAGCTTTTGATCTCAAGAAAAAATCCCAAACAAAATCCCTTTACATGACTCATGAGGGTATATCTATAACAAAAGGGGTGAATATTCATCCCCCTTTGTGATTTTTTTACTCCCTGCATGATTGTTTAAATTCCTACAAGCACGACCTTTGGAATTCATTACAAATTACTTCACATTCCATAATTTACACTAGGAATTTCACTAATTAATTACAAAAGCATATTAGAATATTTCTCATACCCATATAAGACAAAATAGGGTAGATCCAATTTGAAAACCTAATAGGACAAAACATGTTAATCTTGAGTTTAGGGAAACTCTAGCTCGATCACCTCCACTTGTAGTTCATAGGTCATGTACTTATGCCAATCTTTGTACAGTGTGATGACTTCCCCAAACTATGCGATGAGATCAGGCTAGAAGCAGACACTAGCCTCCATTACATTCAGTTAGGCTAATTTGGAACTGGCTTGAAAGTCCTTCTTTAGAAAGAGAAACATAGTGTTGATCTGGACATGGCCACCAATGTACTTATGCAAATTAATCTTTTTCACCTCCAGATATTCTTTTTTGGTGATCTTTCTCAGGTGGTCCAAGTATTCAACTACCTCCTCTCTGACTTGATTTTGATGTTTCACGTAAGTGAGTTAGCAAACAAAATGGATATTATGTTATTTCACCATGAAATCAGCGGTGTTGTATCATCATGAATATGAGGCATGAATGTTGGTAATGAATGAGGCAAGATGTTTGCTACTTTGGATAATCATTTCCACTTGTGCTTTATCCAACTCCGCTTGTTGCCTTGTTTTCTTTCCCAATTCAAACTTTGCCCCTTTGTGTTGCATTTACCACTAATGCATGGAAACAATGGATGTGTGAACAACCTTGAGATCCTTAGCATTATATTTATAATTTTTTTTCATTTCGTGCAAGTGAAAAACTTCCTTATGCACAGTGAACATCTCCTCATAGAGGCTTTGCATGGTCTCTCCTAGTGTTGATACTACTCCAATTATAACTACCTTAAGTTATTTCAGACATGTTTCTACAAAGGTTGTTTTCCGAACTTCTGGTTGGAGTTGTTCTACTTCTTTCCTTGCAGCCTGTATGTTCTTCACAATTTTTTTATTCTCTTCCGTGAGATACTCTATATTTGACTTGGAAGCACTTGTAAAGGCCAATTTGGCTGCAACAATGGGTATTAGATTTCTTTTGGTGTCTATTGCAATAACCCTTTCTCTAATGAATATAGGAGACATGAGCTCATCTGAAAAATGTTTCTTCCACTCTTGTACAATATTATTATAAATTTAATCATAAGTCATTTTGTATGTATCCATGACCAAACCAACATCGAGAGGAGAAATTTCCTCTTCTTCACTCAGATCTTGCTCTGATGTTAGAGGAGGGGGGCACTAAATGGTGACCGACTTAGTGCTTGGCATAAGGTCAACATCATGGTTTTGTAGCTCCAGATCCATATCTATGTCTTGAATTATGATCAAATCTTCAATATCTTGAGCAAGTTCCTTCTCCTACAACTGTCTATTCTCCTCTTCTAGCTGCATATTCTGCTCTTTCTCTTCGACTTGTTTCTATGCTGATTCCTCTTCCTCCATTTTTTTCCTTTCTTATTCTTCTTGTTTTTTTATTTCTTCTTCTTTTTTCTTCTGAATTTTTTATTCTAATGTCTTCTACTCATGTTCCTTATTCTACTTCTGATCCTCTTCCATCTTCCTTTATTTTCTCCCCTTTTCTACTTCTATGGCCACTTTCAGGATAATTGGATCAATTTTCATCTCGTGGCTCTACTCTTCTGCTGGGCTATGCAAAACCTTCCGTTTTCGTTTCTCATGCACTAGGTTTTTCCTTTATGTTGGTTCTTCCTCTGGAGTGACTTCCTTCTGCGAAGTAAATTTTGATGTTCCAACAAAGCTGACTGGTTCACAAAACCTAGAGGCATTGTAATAATTGTTCATATTTTCCTCAGACCTGTAGAATGTCTCGCTTGGCCATTGGAAATGAATCCTCACATAGTTTTCTTTGAAAACGTTTCATGAATTGTACAGATTGAAGTCCAAATGAAATAATGAGAAATTCTCTTTTTCCTTGCCTTTGGTCTCTACAAACTTGATATTATTTCGTACAATCCGATTTGCAAAGGAAGGGCAAGGCAAGGTGTTTTCTTATTCTTTTGAAACAATGCTGACAAACTTGTGGAGAGATGATAAGAAACTTCTTGCATGACTAGCTTGTCGATGGAATACCTCAATAACTTGTGTGGAGGCTTATATCTAATAAACACTTTGAGTTAAGTTCCATTCGGTGAAGTAAACCAATTTGCTATTTCTGAAATTTCTTGCATTTATTCACGATATATGTAAGGTGGATCTTCCTCGAATATTAAATTTTATTGTGGAATGTGGAAGTGATCAATCAAATTTTCCATTACTCCCTTGAAACTAAACTCTGAAAGTAGTTTGCATTAGATATGCACGGTCGACTCTCATGGTGAACAAGTCCAACTCATTTCAAGGATTGAATTCTAAGCATGGATTGCATCCAAAAAATAGGAAGACATGTATAATATGGATTTCTCTCCCTTGGGAGGGTTCTTGGCATTGGTCACATGGATTATCAAATTTTGAGCCAAAAAATATGACTAGTTGAATGGTTTCCATTCATTTTCAACTTGGTTTAGAAATAATTCCCAACCTTATGAGAAGGCCTCAATATTTATTTGTCTATAGATGAGACACCATAAAAGGATCAAGTACTGATATGAATTTATGAGAGATTTGGTCATGTAAGTATTACTAGCTGTCTAACAAAATTTTGAAGGCTTTTTCACCCACCCTTTGACAACATCATTTGTATTCAGGTATTTGGTGATTTTGTAAAATTTGGAATCCATGTATGACTCTCACATCGAAAAATGATACATTAAGTGTAACAATGTGCCATGAAAGAAGCAAGAATTTTTCCACTGGAATTTATGAGAGTCATGGTATTGTTATTTATATGTGACAATATCCAGCCGATGATGTCCAGACATGGGAAAATCGAGTGCCTATTTGAAATATTTGATAGAAAATTATATATTACAGAGCAATGGAACACATAAAATATGTAGGAAAAAAAAAAACATATAAAACAAGAGATACAAAGATATATGTGGTTCACCCAATTTGGGGTACGTCCACCCCGAATAGCCAGTTCTTCCTTTATATTATCCATCAATATGAAGAGACAAAACCTACAGCAGATCCATTGTAATATCCTATACTCTCTCTCATAGTCCCCCTTTCTATTTCTCACTCAAAATACACATACCATGCACATCCGAAATACAATACCCTCATACAAAAAATGGGTTCAATTATAGGGAAGAAAACCCTAAATTAAACATAAATTCTATCGAAATATCATCTACCTAATGAACGAACTAGATTGACTATGAAATTACAATATTTTACAAGGAAATTTTACATATGTTTTTAGCTTCAGGGGCACTGCCCCTGAAACCCCCTGCCAGGGGGGGCGGCTCCAAAAGGTCATCATCGCCCCCTCTAGATCCCCCTGGCAGCGATTAAATAAAGGGAAGCATTGCAGCCCCATTAAGAACAGGGGTCCAACGCGACAATACATATAAATAAAGAAGATAATCAGGCTCCACACCCAACAATATCCCACTTGGAGACTGATTGTAGCAACTCCACTACTACTTCATTTGATGGACAATTGCTCCACTATGGACCTAGTTTTTTCTCATCTTCATCATCATACTTGAAGACTAATTGAAACTGAGCATAATCTTAGTTTCTCCCTGGTTACAACTTTTTTTAGCATATCTGCAGGTTTCTGGCTAGTGTGTATCTTTTCTAGCTTCAACTGTCCATCTTCCAACACAACCGTATGAAATGGTACTTTAGTTGTATGTGTTTAGTCCAGGAATGAAATGCTGATTTATTTTCAAGATGAATGGCACTATGGATGTCACTGTATAACCTTCCCATATCCTACTTCTTACCCAATTCATCCATAAACATTTGTAACCAAATCATTTCTTTACTAGCCTCAATAGCATCAACATAATATGATTTTGCTGTTGAAAGTGTAACAACACTTTGCATTTTTGAAACCCAATTGACATTTTTTCCACCTACAGTAAATACATATCCTGTAGTGCTTCTCCCATATCTCTGTCACTTTCCATTTCTGCATCAACATATCCTTGTAGAACAACGTTTGAACCACCAAAGCATAATTCTTGATTTGTGGTACCTCTCAAATATCTGAGAATCCATTTCATTCCCATCCAATGTTTTTTTCCTGGATTGTTCATGTACTCACTAACAACTCACACTTCATATACAATATCAAGCCTTTTTTAGACCATTGCATACATTAAGCTTACAACTGTTGATGCATATGGAAATTTACACATATAATCCATTTCTTCTTGGGTCTTCGGACACATCTCCTTACTAAGTTTGAAATGGCTAGCTAAAGTTGTACTAATAGGTTTTACATTTTGCATATTAAATCTTTCCAGCACCTTTTGTATGTAGTCATTCTGAGACAATGATAATTTGCAATTTTTCCTGTCTCTAGTTATTCTCATACCAAGGATTTGTTTTGCAACTCCCAAATCCTTCATTGCAAATGAATTTGCCAATTTTTATGCAGGGACATTAGGCTCAAGAAAATCCTTTGTGTTTTCAAGATAATATTGGTTTATTATGTAATTATTAATGTTTTTGAGTGATTTTAATGAGAGATATTAAATATTGTGAGGAATTTGTAAATGTTCGCGAATAATTGGAGAACATGAGAGAATTAAGATAGTTTAGATTCCATAGGGAATGATATATTTGAGAATTGATTGTAAATCTTAAGTTAGAATTAGTTTCATGATTTTATGGGATTAAAGAGGATCCTTAGGGATAAAGGATAGATTTTAGGACTTGAGTATTTTGAGGAATTTGTTGAGACGATGGAGGATCTGAACCTAAATTAGTTCAGATTATTATGTATAAAAATAATAAGCCTCAAAGGCAGAAAACAACAGAGAGCAGTAGAAAGTAGGGTTTTGGACAAACAGAGGTTTGTTGTAAGCCTACGGGAAAACTTGTCAGAAATTCCATTTATCAGAAAATCAGGCCTAAGGGAAGAAGAAACCTATGTAAATACTTTTTTATATACAAAGATATTGTTTCTGAATTATGTGTGCATTGATTTATTGAATTATGTGTGTGAATAAAACTCTGTGATAAGGGTTTGAATGGTGTTTTGTATATCATTGAGAGATTTGATGTAATTGTCGAGACAGGTATGATGTCTTGAGTTGAAATGCATGTAAGGTTTTATATATATATTTGAGAATATTGGATGAATTTTCATTTGTTAAATTCAGTCATCGATCACTGAATGGATTGATGACACAATGATATTTAAATCGATACTCTGAAAACACTATATGAGTGAGGCATATGATCTGGAATCATTGTGGGGTTTAATGCACAAGATGTGCATTCAAGAGAATAATTGGGGTTTTAAAGGAATCACAACAAATCTGATTGATGAACGGTCTTCTGGTCAAATGGCGAACCTGTCGACAGAAGAAACTACAATTTAATGGCACAAGTGGAACTATGGTATCGTTGAAACAGAGCATATGAAGAGCAGGACTTTATTTCAAGTTACAGACTCAAACACATGGATAAACAGTGATTAGTTATTAAAATGTGGAACCATGAGTTGAAGCGGAACCGTGAGTCAATGGCAAATGAACAGCGAGACGGTTTTGAAAACCGTAAATGGTTTTCGTGTTGCTCTTGGATGGTAAGAGATAATCCCTTAAACGAATGCGATAGTACTCATCGATTGACAAGTAGCATCAAAGATAATTTAAAACTGGCCATTTCACATGAGTTTGAAGAATCAAACCTTGTGCAATTTTGTTACGCGATGGTCGTCGGATCATTAGGTTGGAATGCGATGAAGCATCCACCGTCAGATTTGATAAAAAATGGACGATGAATGGGTTGTTTGATAGCCATCGGATTGGTAAATGCGATGCGATGAACGTTGATGAACGGATGGACAGTGAAAAGGTAGATATGGTTGATAACGCGTGGGTCATATTTGTTTTAAAACAAAGCCTCGACATGTGTGCAGTTTATTCACCGGCGGAATTGGTAAGTTAAGCTTATGTCAACTTTATAACATAAAGTTAAGCTTTGAAATATTATGGATGTGTTTCATGATTGGTATTTTTGGGTTTAATGAAATTCTACAAAGGTATGAAGTATTGTGGCATGGTCAATAAGGAAAGGGTCGAGTACAAGTTTAATTAAACTTTGGATAAGGTAAGACATGCGGAACATGTGTTGGGTTAATATGTTGTGGGTCCAATATATAATGTGAGGATAAGAATTATATTGGAATAAAGGTTTAAAAAAAGGCTTTCCACTAGTTTATAAATGAAAGGAGAAAACCTTAGATAAGGAGGTTTATTTGAATAAAAGTGTCGGGAAGATAAAATGTCAAGGTGGATATTGCTTGATATTTGAAGAAAATACAATGGTGAGTTTAAACCATAGTGTGAGAAAGAAATATTAGTTCCAATTAATATTTCTTTTTGGGTTTTAAAATAAAGTTCAGGAGAATATGAAAATGGGTTTTAACCATAAATTGAAAATGTGAGCTTCCGCAATTAGATTCTGTCCCAAAATTGAGGATAATTTTGGAAAATGAATGTGACAGGAAATTTAATATGGAGAATTTGGGTTTTGTAGCCTTGAGGCTGCATCAAGTGGTATCAGAGTTGGAAATATCTCTTTTTGAAGGTTCAATTTTTTAAAATTGAATTGAATGCATGTGTGATGGAGAAATTAAAAAGAGATCAGATTTTGAAACTAATAGATTGCAACACATAGAGATATAGTGAAAATGAGAGGTGAAACAAGATAACACAGAGATCTTGAAGGTGAGATGACAAGTATTATTTTAACTCTGGTTTGAAGGTTATGTTTGTAGAATTCAGGTTGCAGGCAGTTGAAGAAAATCTCAGCAAAAGAAGATCACAGCTTTAAGAGCAGTGATGAAGGAATCCAGTAAAAGATTCTAAGTGGAAGAAGAATGTCACAGAACCTTGAGGAATTCCAACAAAGGTTGGATAAAAAGAAAATTTGTGTTCTTCAAAGGGTGCAAATGATTTGAAGCCTAGAAGGAGCAGAGAGGAATTCTTAAGAGGTTCCAGAAAATAAAGAACCAGTGCTTTCCAAAAGACCAAGTCCAGAGAAAAGGATTGGTGAGGTAAGTTGTAATAAGGAGGACTTGTTATTGCAGAGGCTTTAGTACAACTCATTGATGAATGAGTGAGGAACTCATGAAGATAGATATGGAGAAGAAGATGACTACTGATAGTCATAGAAGAGATAGCAGAGGTTCAGAGAGAGACCACAAAAGAAGGAAAGAGAAAGAAGAAGCCAAGGAAAATGGCATAAGGAAGCAGTTGACTGATGAAGAATATGACAAAGAGTTAGCTAAGATAAGAGAACAATTTAATAAATTGAAAATGATGATAGAAGAAAACCAGAGAATTGGTTGGCTCATAAAGAAGAAAGTAAAGTGGCAGAGGCACAACAAAAGAGAGAAAAACAAATGAATATACAGTTAGTAGAAGAGCTGAAAAGCTTGAGCATAGGATGAATGTACAATTGGGATGTGAAGAACTCAAAGAAGCTGAGTTGAAAATGGAAGTTTCCATTTGTGAAGCAGAACAGGGAAAAATTCCGAGTGAAGTTATGGGTATAGATGAAGAATGGAGATATATGAAAGATCTTATCAATCATGGTGGATATTTAAGATAGCAAGAAGTTTACCTTGCTGAATAGGGAATTATTGATGATTTCCTGAACTATTGGGAAAGTTTAGATCAACAGGAGGATGTAAAGCCTTGTATTTTTTAATCTAATAATTTTTATGTGATTACAAGTTTTGCAGAAGAGGATGAGCAATATTTTGAAGCTGTCAAAAGTATGGGAAAGTATCTTTCAGAAAATAAATACTCTGAAGCAGAAATTAATGATGAAGAATGTATTTTGAATGGGGAAAGTAGTGATGCATTTATATTTGAATCTATTATAGCACAGGAATAATTTCTTGTGGAAGAAAAATAAGAGATTCAGTCTGAAGCACTGATATGTGAAGCAACAGTTGAGACTATTCAAACTTGTATTTTTCAAATTGAAAATTTGTGTATAAATGCAGGAATTGTAAGTGATGATGAGGTTCTTGAGGAATGTCAAAGAGAAATTTCATTGCTGGAATATTTGTTGGAAAAATCAGAGTATGACAGGGAGATTGCATAAGACAGAGTTCACTACAGTGGACAAGAACAGAGAGACATCATGAGAGCAGATGATGTGAAATAAATACTTGTTGATAGTCTAGAGAATTCTTCAGAGAATTATTTGGGAAGAATAAATAAGAAGACTGATGTGCTGATAGAAGAGGAAATTTCAGAGCATCATACTAAAATGTTGCTAGAGGAAATAAAGGCACTGAGGCCTTATGGTTTTTATTTTGATAATTGTTTTATGAATGTAGGTTTTTTTTTAGATGCTGGAGAAAATTTGACATAGTTGAACAGTCAAATAAAAGAGAAGGAAGAAAATTTTGTGGAAATATTTAATCCATGGAATAAAGAAATTAAATTGCTAGAAATTATACTGAAGAATCAGGATTCAATACAGGAAGAGAAATCTCAATTTCAATATTGGGAAATGCAGAATGTGGAGACGCAAAAGTCAGAGGACAACAACAAATTAAGGCAAAGAGATGAATATAGCAGTAAAGAGTGCACTAAGTACCAATCCAATGAATTGCTGAAGGGAGAAGACAAAAAAAATGTCATAAGTGACAATCTGGAAGAAGTTAGTAATTGCAGAAAACAAGAGGGTAAGGATGACAGGGTGGCAGTAAGAGTTCAATAAGAAAGAATGAAAGTTCAACAATCAAGAGATGAAAGAAATAAGCAATCAGAAGATTTATTGGACAGAGAAATTGAACTGATAAGAAGGATAATGATGAAGGTGTCTCAAAAGAAGAAATCAACAAGAAAAAAAAGAAGCAGCAGTAGCAAAGGAAAGACAATAATAGATTGTGAAAGTACAGCCAGTGGAGCAAAGTAGCATAAAGTGTGGAGACCTGGAGAAAAGCAACAAAAAACAAGAGAAATAGATGATAAATTATATAACAAAGTGTGGGATCCTAGAAGACAAAGACTAAAAGCACATGATCAGGAGATCATGATTATTTTTTACCTTGGGAGTCTGATGCAAGGGCATTAGGCTCAAGAAAATTCTTTGTATTTTAATAGACATAGGGGTCTTGTGTTTTCAAGAGAATATTGGTTTCTTATGTAATTATTAATGTTTTTGAGTGATTTTAGTGAGAGATATTAAATATTGTGAGGAATTTGTAAATGTTCGCGAATAATTGGAGAACATGAGAGAATTAAGATAGTTTAGATTCCATAGGGAATGAGATATTTGAGCATTGATTGTAAATGTTAAGTTAGAATTAGTTTCATGATTTTATGGGATTAAAGAGGATCCTTAGGGATAAAGGATAGATTTTAGGACTTGAGTATTTTGAGGAATTTGTTGAGATGATGGAGGATTTGAACCTAAATTAGTTCAGATTATTATGTATAAAAATAATAAGCCTCAAAGGCAGAAAAAAACAGAGAGCATTAGAAAGTAGGGTTTTGGACAAACAGAGGTTTGTTGTAAGCCTACGGGAAAACTTGTCAGAAATGCCATTTATCAGAAAATCAGGCCTAAGGGAAGAAGAAACCTATGTAAATACTTGTTTATATATAAAGAGATTGTTTCTTAATTATGTGTGCATTGATTGATTGAATTATGTGTGTGAATAAAACTCTGTGATAAGGGTTTGAATGGTGTTCTGTATATCATTGAGAGATTTGATGTAAATTTCGAGACATGTATGATGTCTTGAGCCGAAATGCATGTAAGGTTTTATATATATATATTTGAGAAGATTGGATGAATTTGCATTTGTTAAATTCAGTCATCGATCACTAAATGGATCGATGAAACAATGATATTTAAATTGATACTCTGAAAACACTGTGTGAGTGAGATAGATGATCTGGAATCATTGCGGGGTTTAATGCACAAGTTGTGCATTCAAGAGAAGAATTGGGATTTTAAAGGAATCACAAAAAATCTGGTTGATGAACAGTCTTCTGGTCAAATGGAAAACTTGTCAACAGAAGAAACTACAATTTAATGGCACAAGTGGAGCTATGGTATTTTTGAAACAGAGAATATGAAGCTAGGACTTTATTTCAAGTTATAGACTCAAACACATGGACAAAAAATGATTATTTATTAAAGTTCGGAACCATGAGTTGAAGCGGAACTGTGAGTTAATGGCAAATGAACAGCGAAGACGGTTTTGAAAACCATAAATGGTTTTCGCGTTGCTCTTGGATGGTGAGCGGTAATCCCTTAAACGAACGCGATAGCGTTCATCAATTGACACGTAGCATTGACAGTAATTTAAAACCAGCCATTTCGCGTGAGTTCGAAGAATTAAAACTTGTGCAATTTTGTTATGTGATGGTCGTCGGATCATTGGGTTGGAACGCGATGAAGCATTCGCTCTCAAATTTGATAAAAATGGACGGTGAATGGGCTGGTTGATATCCTTCGGATTGGTAATTGTGATGCGATGACCGTTGATGAACGGATTGACAGTGAAAAGGTAGATATGGTTGATAACGTGTGGGCCATATTTGTTTTAAAACAAAGCCTCGACATGTGTGCAGTTTATTCACTGGCGGAATTGGTAAGTTAAGCTTATGTAAACTTTATAACATAAAGTTAAGCTTTGAAATATTATGGATATGGTTCATGATTGGTTTTTTTGGGTTTACTGAAATTATGCAAAGGTATGAATTATTGTGGCATGGTGACTAAGGAAAGGGTCGAGTACAAGTTTAATTAAACTTTGGATAAGGTGAGACATGTGGAACATGTGTTGGGTTAATATGCTATGAGTCCAATATATAATGCGAGGTTTATATTGAAATAAAGGTTTAAAACAAGGCTTTCCACTAGTTTATAAATGAAAGGAGAAAACCTTAGATAAGGGGGTTTATTTGAATAAAAGAAGTGTCGGGAAGATAAAATGTCAAGGTGGATATTGCTTGATATTTGAAGAAAATACATTGGTGAGTTTAAACCAAAATGTGAGAAAGAAATATTAATTCCAATTAATAATTCTTTTTGGGTTTTAAACTAAAGTTCAAGAGAATATGAAAATGGGTTTTAACCATAAATTGAAAAGGTGAGCTTTCGCAATTAGAGTTTGTCCCAAAATTGAGGATCATTTTGGAAAATGAATGTGACCGGAAATTTAATATGGAGAATGTGGGTTTTGCAGCCTTGAGGCTGCATCAAATTTTCTTTTGAGTACATTTGTTTCCTGCATGTTGGATCCTAGAACAAGCATGTCATATACATACAATAACAATATAATATAGCTTCCATCAATTTTCTTTCTTTTTTTTCAGATAAACACAATGATTAGAGTGACATCTAGTATAACCTTGTTCAAAAATAAATCTATTAGATTTTAGATACCACTGCCTTGGAGCCTGTTTTAAGCCATATAGGATTTTCTTTAACCTTCACACTAATTTTCCCTTCCCTTTGACCTCGTATCCTTGTGGTTTTTTCATATAGATCTCTTCCTCCAAATCTCCATGGATAAACGTTGTCTTTACATCTAATTGTTCAAGATGCAAGTATTCTGGTGCTAAAATACTTAAAATAACTCTAATTGAAGTCATCTTAAAAACCAGAGAAAATATTTCATCAAAGTCAATACCTTTATTTTGTGCAAACCCCTTCACAAGAAGTCTAGATTTGTACCTCTATTTTCCTCCATCTCCTTCCTTTAGCCTGGAAAATAATTTATTCTGCAGTGTTGTTTTACCTGCAGGCAACCTGGCTAAGTCCCAAGTCTAGTTATGTATTTAGGAGTCGATATCTTCTTTCATGAATATCTCCCACTTCTTCCTGGTTTCGACCTGCATTACTTCTTCATAACATTCGGGTTCACCAAAATCAGTCAACAATAAATAATATAATGAAGGAGAGTATCATTCAGGGGGTCTACTTATCCTAGTAGATCTTCTAACACCACTTTCTGTTTAAGGTGTTTGTTGTTGTTGTGGTTGTTGATTATTATTATTTTTAGGCACCTTTACTTTTTTCTGATCTCATCAAGAACTGTTTATTATTTGTATTCTTTTTCTTGTTTCTTTTCCTACAACTGATTCTTATACAAGACCTTTTCATTAAATTTTAGATCTCTGCTCCTAATGATTTTGTGATTTCCATAATCATATAAGTGACAACCAAAACCATTAACACCATATCCAATAAAGGTACATTTCTTTGATTTTCCCTCAAACTTTGTTCTATTTTCTTTATTAATATGGACAAAGGCCTCACAACCAAAAGGCTTTAAAAAGGAGTAGTTTACCTTTTTTCCTGTCCATGCCTCCTCTGGAATACCACCATCCAAGGAACTTGAAGGCCCTCTGTTTATTAGATAAACAACATTATCTAGAGCATATTCCCAAAATTTTAAAGGCAATCCTACATGTAATCTCATGCACCTTGCATGCTCCATGATTATTCTGTTCATCCTTTCTGACACACCATTTTCTTGTGGTGTTCTTGGAAATGTCTTCTCTTTGTGAATTCCATGCTCTGAACAGTACCTTCAAACTATTTTTTGTAATATTAACCTCCATTTTGTGATCTCAGACACTTTAACTTCTTTCTTGTATCAATCTCAACCAAAGCTTTCCATTTCTTGAAAGTATCAAATACATCAGATTTATTCTGAATACAATAAATCCAAGTTTTCTAGTTGCATCATCAATAAAAGTAACATAATAACAAGATCCAGCAAGAGATAATACCTAAGCAGGTTCCCATACATCTGTATGCACAAGCTTTAATTTTGTGCTCTTATTTTCTTTCCCAGCTCTAAGAAATCTGGCTCTCTTCTGTTTTCCATAAATAAAATTCTCACATAAATCCAAATCAATATTTTTCAAACCTGACAACAACTTTCTTGAGTGAAGAATATTCATCCCCTTCTCACTCATGTGTCTGAGCCTATGATAACATAATGTTGTATCTACTCCTTTGGAAGTTAAAGAATTAAAAAAATTAGAAATACCATTGCATAAATACAATGTACCAACCTTTTCTCCTTTTGTTATTACCAATGCTCCTTTAGTGACCTTCCAGGTTTTATCTATGAAAGTTGTCACACAACCTTCATTGCCTAAATACCCTATTGAAATCAATTTTTTCTTCAGATCTGGAACATGCCTTACCTCCTTTAATAGCCATTGGTTTCCATTCTGCTATTTTACAAGAAATTTACCCATTACAATGATTTTATAGGGTTTATCATCACCTAGACAAACTTGTCCAAAATCTCTTTGAACATAGTCATGAAAATATTTCTTAGAAGGTGTGGCATGGAATGAGGCCCCTGAATCTACCACCCAGGAATCAATAAAATTTTCTAAAGAAATAATAAAAACATCTTGTAACACATCACCTGTCACATTTTCTTCATGATTTTTTTCTTGTTGTGCGTCTCCTTTTCCTTTCCGATATTTACAGTCTTTCTTTAGGTGTCATTTCTTTCCAGATTTCTAGTACACTATCCCCAATCTGGACTTGGATCTTCCTTTCCTTGATTTACTGCGATATGTTGAGTTCTTTCCTCTTTCCATTTTTCTTCCCATAGTCTCTTTACTCAAAGCATTACCACATATCTCACCGAAGATTTTCCATCGCATTTCCTCGATAAGGATAGCATGGACAACATCATCAAACTTTAAAGTACTAGATCTAGAGACAAAGTTACTAATGGCCATAACTAAACCATTCCAACTTTCTGTCAATGAGCATATAAATAATATATCCCTAACTTCATCATTAAAGTTTATCCCTACGAAACTTAACTAACTGGTAACCGTATTAAATTCATTTATATGGTCAACAATATATCCACCATCTGAAATATTCATATTAAATAAGTGTTTCATAATAAATACCTTGTTTGAGGCTAAGTGTTTTTCATATAGTTTCGCCAATGCCTTAATTAAACCCTATGTTGTTGTTTCCTCAAAATATTGAAGGCTATCGATGCTGCGAGGCACAGCCGTATTGTTCCAAGTGCCTTTCTATCGAGAATATCCCATTCTGCGTCTGTCATACTAGACAGATTCTTTGTTTTTCTACTCAATGTTAGGTAAAGATATTTCTGATACATATAATATTCCATCTTCATCCTCCACAGTGGGTAGTTTTGGCTGTTAAATTTCTTGACCCTAAACTTGTCATCTTCCACCATTTCTCCCACTTGAACAAGGAACCCTTCTTTCCTGCGATTTTATCAGCCAAATAAAACTTCACCTCTAATACTGGTTTTTAGAAAATTATATATTACATAGAAATGGAACACATAAAATATGCAGAAACATAAACACATAAAACATATAAAACAATAGAGACACAAATATACGTGGTTCACCCAATTTGAGCTACGTCCACCCCAAACAACCAGTCCTCCCTTTATATTATCCAACAATATGAAGAGACACAACCTACAACAGATCCATTGTAATATCCTCTACTCTCTCTCATAGTCCCCCTTTTTATTTCTCATGCATAATACACATACCATGCACATACGAAATACAATACCCTCACACAAAATAGGAGTCGCCTTGTAGGGAAAAAAACCTTAAATTAAACATGAATTCTACCATTATATCATCTGCCTAATGAAAGGACTATATTGACTACAAAATTACAATATTTTACAAGGCAATTTTACATGTGTTTTAGCTTCGGGGGCGATGCCCCCGAAACCCCCTGCTAGGGGAGGTGGGGCTCCAAAATGTCATCGTTGTTCCCCCCTAGACCCCCCTGGCAACGATTAAACGATGGGTGGTGTTTCTGCCCCATTAAGAATAGGGGTCCAACATGGAAATACATCTAAATAAATAAGATAATTAGGCTCCACACCCAACAATCTTGTGTAATCATGATATTTCGACTTTGACATACACCTCTGAGTCTACAATATTTTCTTTGAAATTCTTTGATGAAAAATTTTCATTCACCTTATGTCATGTGATGTTTGACTCTTTTTCTAAGAACAACTTAGTGTGTGAGTAAACTGAAAAATTCACCGGAGTACTCTCAAACACCTCTTTGGTTCTACTTCATGTGGTTTCCTTAGAGATAGTTCTCTTAGGATCAATAACGATATTAACTGAATAAGAGAAGTCCTAAAAAAATACAGTACCTCCAAGAGAGAAATTCACTCATGGAAAAAATAAATTAGCTCAAGAAAATAGACCCACAAAGCAAGATCTGGGAAACAACATCAAACTGAGGGGAAATTTGTAATATTCCCAAATGGGGAAGCAACAATACATGAACATAAAACTGGAAGTACAAGTGTAAATAAACTCATAAAATTTAAGAAGGACACATAGCCATCATATTGGTATTATAGCAGTAAAATTTATACAAGATCTTGAGGAAATAATCACTCAAGATAGGCATCACAAGCCTCAAGAGAACATGTACATGAAAAATGAAGTATACTGCTACACAAAAAATGCCCAAGGCTTTGACAGCGCAGTTTTATTAGATATAACTTCTACTAGAGTATGTAAATACATGGATATGAAAATATACAGCTCATACAATGTTGGGAGCAAAGATCTAAACCCCCAAACTCAATTTCAAGACAATCCTGGAAGGATTTCCTAAAATATGCAAAAGTACCAAAATGCCGGAGTGCAGCCTTAGGGCTGAGTAGCAGCTACAACTCGAAGTCTGGATGGAGATGGATGAAGATAAAACATAAGATGAATATACCTCCTCTAATGGATATTCCAAATGAAATTCTTATCCTAACACTGAAGATCTCACCCTCCAATCAATCACTGCAACCCCTCACTGCAAATGGTCACAGAAATAACGCAGTCAAGGAGAGGGACTACGCTGTAGGAGAAAGGAAATATGTTGACCAAGTGCCAAGATCTTCAATAAGCTCCAGAATCTTCCTCACTGATTTCCCAAAGGAAAGAAAGCTTCCTCCTCTGAAAAGCAAGCTCTGGAAGTGGTGTTGTGAACCCTCCACTACAACACCCCGCAACACAATGTTATGCTTCTACATAAATAACGTTGTAGCTGAAGGAGATAGCTTGGCCTCAAGCCTGGATGTGGAGAAATGAAGTACAAGCTCCCTCAAGAGGCCTATCAAGAAAGGATAAGGAATTCCTAAACAGGAATGCCTTATGCTAAGTAGCACAACAATCTCAACTAAATAGTTGAAGAAAGCACAATAGTCATGCAGACCACAAATTCAATATTCCATAACATAACATGTCTTTATATGGTTTCCTTGCCCTCCTTTTATACAAATGGAATCCCTCTCACCTTGTTTCCCACTCATTAGGGTTTCCTCCACCAAGGAATCTTCCTCCCACTATCACTGCGTTGTCTCCAAAGATGATCTCCACCTCTTATCCCAACGTTGTTGACTAGGTCAAACTTGACCTTGTCCACATGCAAATGTCCCTTTTCACACATGAATATGTGAAATCTAGCTCCCATGATGATCCCTTTTCACATTATGAGTAATTTTATTCATATTTTTAATATGCATGGGCCTCCTTACCCATTTATTCAACTGCTAGGTGATAAAAACAAAAATCAATATTCCAATTAGCTGCATGCTAATTTTGGAATATCACGGTCCTCACCCCCAAATGTTTCTTTTCCTTAAGCAACCACAAATATAGAACTAAGAAGTCTCCCATCCTCCTACTATAGCATCCATATATGATAAAATCCTCCAAGGAATGAGATGTTATCTCATCAATAAATCTCCATATTGCCTCTCACAAGCATGCAAGCTAGCTAGATAGCCATCATCATGAAGAAGTAAAATACTAAAGAAGGAAATAAGGTGATTTCTAGAGGTCCCTTTGAGGCATGGGATATGAAATTTATGGGGAATCATCATTCCCATGTGGATCCTCCCTCCCCAAGCTATCATCCATGCAAAATGAGTTACCTTCCCAACATGGAAACTCCTGAAAATTCTCCTCCACCTTTGGCTCCTGCAATGTAGGTGGGCTAAATAACTGATCATGGAAGAAAAAATAGCCTACCCCAAGCTGTCCTTCTCTCCACTTACAATAAGTGTAGAGTATATGTTGATCTTGGGCTGCAATAATTTTGCCCTCAGATGGCAAGAAGAAGAATAGATCTCCAAAGATATCCTCTCCAACGTTATGAAACATGTTGCCCAAACTATCACATATATGATGAATAGGAAATCACCACCATATGGCATCAAAATGAGAGGAATACTGAATGTTGTATGTAGTTTTGGAAGGTACCAATAGTTTCCCAAGTGGTCACAGCGCAATTTTCCTAACTGCTACTTCAGAAAATAACATGGCAAGTTTCTTCTTGACAAATGGCTAGTTGTGTATGTCATCACATCTACTAGTGAATAGTAAATGTCTTGGTGAAACAAATGAGCATACATAAAATAATAAAACACTTTCCCAAGGCCACACAAAATATGGATGTCTCCATCATATAATTTGGCCCAAAATTTACCATGGAGCCCAATGAGAAGCTTGCCCTCTTGTGGATCAATGCACTGTATAGAAATGGTAAGAGTATGCAAATACTGTGTTAGATAATCAATAAATGAAAAAAAAAATTCTTGCCATGTATTGGAAGTAAGATGATACATATATTCATGAATAAGTCCTCCATAGTGGTATGACATACTCCCATGAAGAGAAATGAACCATATGTTGCATGAAGATCTGCCTTCCTATGCTTGGAAATCCAAGTTAAGAAGATCATATTTCTGTAATAGATTTTTCCATCCACTACTCCATCAGTCTCACCTTGTCCTTGTCCATAAAGTGCATCATATGTGAAGTGATCTTGGGGACACTCCATTAGTGATCTCAAGCTCCAAAGTGACAGCGCTGTTGGCCTATGTAAATAGGCTCCTACCAACTCATAGCTCCTTTATTTGACATGCCCATTGTCAAAGACATCTCCCACAATGCTGATATATATAGGAAATTCCTTCCAAGGTGGAAGAACCTCTTGATCATCCAAGGCTAAGGAGTATCCCCTTTGCACCATGACGGTGCCATCTCCTACTCCTGCAACATCATGCCAAACATTGGAGAAAATCTACCCATGATCTCGCAATAGCAACCACAACAAAAATAACTTTTTCTGCCTCCTCACACCTTCATCATAAAAATCATGTGGTGAAGACATAATAATTGACATGAAGGATGTCATATCAATACAATGTATCCACACTCCTTGCTGCCATATGATGCAAGTGCCCTGCCAAAATTTCTTCACCCACATACCCTTTGAAAAAGGATATGTCACATGATGACCAAACTCCTTCAAGAGTAGCCAATGCAGCCAAGCCTCCTGCTACCCGGTATCATAGATTTGCAAGTAGCTTTCCAGCCTCTTTCTCACCATCCATGCCCATCCATCCAAATGTAGGTGCCTCCCATCATGCTCTACCTTAGTACTCTTCCATTGAAGACTACCATCTTCCCAAATTAGATTCCTCCTTTTTCATTTCATGGGATGTTGAAATGAAACTCCTTGGAGATCCCCTAGAGAATATCTCATACCAATGACCATATTGAATCCATAAGGATCCACGTGTGTTGGAGGCAAAACATCCTCACTACTGCTTAATGACAACTTTGTTAATCTCCTCAATGGTGTATTTTTTGTCTCATACTCCAACTCAAGGATGAACATATGGTTTTGTATAAGTTTGTTTTGGAAAAGGTTCATCCTATCCTCCAAGAATTCACACCCCACACACAAGTGTTGTGTGCAACTCAAAAATGGCACATGAGGATGATGGTTCATCCATTCCTTGAACAATTCAAGGTGGCACAATGCAGTGCAATTCTACTGTTCCAAATAAGCAGTATGCAATGGTATACAACCCTCCATAATATTTGTTGAAACAATAGGAGATGGAAACTTACGCATACCTTGGTGAAATTTGGGAGTATCTTGTATGGCTGTAAGAGTTCCTTCCTCCAATGTGTTGGCTCCCCCAACTACTGATGATCATGGCTACTCCTCCATAGTTGTATCAGCGTTGGTACATGCCTCCTCCAATGGTGGTGAGGGCTTCTCCTCCTCTGATTTCTCCTTGCCAAATTTTCTAATCAACCTTTGAGTAAACTCAGCAAAAGTAGTCACTCTTGCATGACTCAAATGGTTGAACCACCAAATGTGTGCTTCACCCACAAGGTGTAGCGCTGCAATATCCATAGCCTCTCTTTATACCACTAGATGTAGTAGGAAGAATTCATCTATTTTCCTTGCCCAAGCCCTTGCTGTAGATGATCCATCAAAAGTAGACAATACAAACCTATTGCCTTTGATTCTCCCTTTGCTGCAAGGTCTCCTTTCTTCCTCCAGTTGAATGAACTGTGGGAAAGCTAGATTCTCCTTGAAGGCTCTAGGTTGAGATTTTTACTCAACAAGGCATTCACTTCGAATCTTGTGATCTAAGTTTCTTCCATATTTCTTAAATTTTTCTCATTTTTCAAAAGGAAAGGGTATAGTCCCACTGCTTCTTTC
The DNA here is from genome assembly GCA_034641835.2 of Pinus albicaulis. Lineage (NCBI taxonomy): Eukaryota > Viridiplantae > Streptophyta > Pinopsida > Pinales > Pinaceae > Pinus > Pinus albicaulis. The sequence continues at coordinate 932,471,867 of CM076582.1, forward strand.
TTCTCTTATTTTCTTGACCTCCTTGTTGAGGTCCTTTCTCGATCTGAAAAGATATCAGATAAAAATCATCCTCTCCAACATTTTTATCTCCCTCTTTGTCTTATTATTCTTCTAATAGCATAATGGCTAAGATTCCATAGGCTGAGCCAAGATTATGCTCTGATACCATTGTAATATTCCCAAATGAGTAAGCAATAATACATGAACATAAAATGGGAAGTAGAAATGTAAATAAACTCATAAAATGTAATAAGTACACATAGCCATCATATTGGTATTATATCAGCAAAATGTATACAATATCTTGAGGAAATAATAACTCAAGATAGGCATCTCAAGCCTCAAGAGAACATGTACATGAAAAATGAAGTATATTGCTACATAGAAAATGCCCAAGGCTATGACAGTGAAATTTTATTAGATATAAATACTGCTATAGTATGTTAATGCATGGATATGCAAATATATATCTCATACAATTTTTGGAGCAAAGATCTAAACCCCCAAACTCAATTTCAAGACAATCCTGGAATGATTTCCTAAAATATGCAAAAGTACCAAAATGTCGAAGTGCAGCCCTAAGGCTGAGTAGTAGCTATAACTCGAAGTCTGGATGGAGATGGTTGAAGATAAAACATGATATGAATATACCTCCTCCAATGGATCTTCCAAGTGAAAGGTTGATCCTAACACTGAATATCTCACCCTCCAATCAATCACTGCAACCCATCACTGCAAATGGTCACAAAAATAACATAGTCACGGAGAGGGACTACGCTGTAGAAGAAAGGAAATATGTTGGCCAAGTGCCAAGATCTGAAATAAGCTCCAAAATCTTCCTCACTTATTTCCCAAATGAAAGAAAGCTTCCTCCTCTGAAAAACAAGCTCTGGAAGTGGTGGTGTGAACCCTCCACTGCAACACCCTGCAACACGACGTTATACTTCTACAGAAATAACGTTGTAGATAAAGGAGATAGCTTGGCCTCAATATTGGATGTGGAGGAATTAAGTACAAGCTCCCTCAAGAGGCCTCTCAAGAAAGGAGAAGGAATTCCTAAAGAGGAATGCCTTGTGCTAAGCAGCACAACAATCTCAACTAAATATTTGAAGTAAGCACAATAGTCATGCAGACCACAAATTCAATATTCCAAACATAACATGTCTTGCTATGGATGCCTTGCCCTCATTTTATAAAAATGGAAGCCCTCTCACCTTGGGTCCCACTCATTAGGGTTTTCTCCACCAAGGAATCTTCCTCCCACTATCACTGCGTTGTCTCCAAAGATGATCTCCACCTCTTATCCCAACGTTGTTGACTAGGTCAAACTTGACCTTGTCCACATGCAAATGTCCCTTTTCACACATGAAGGTGTGAAATCCAGCTCCTATGATGATCCATTTTCACATTATGAAGTATTTTATTCATATTTTTAATACGCATGGGCCTCCTTACCCATTTATTCAACTTCTAGGTGATAAAAACAAAAATCAATATTCTAATTAGCTGCATTCTAATTTTGGAATATTACAAAATTTGTGAAATATCTGAGCTAAGGTGAGAGACTAGCTTAATGAAATGTGCATTGTGTAGTCTTCATAGCCAAAGAGGGTAATTGAGGCTTGAGACTGCACAATGCAAAATCTCAACCTGGGCAGGCTAAGGGAGAGACTACACATTGTGCAATATCAGTAGCCAAGGGTGTTTTACGGAAATCAAACCTATGAATAGATAAGTTTCCCTAAGTGTGGTGGACGCACTTAGAACAACATATGAAAGAAAATTTACCTTTTCCTTAAGATAAACAGATAATATAATAACAACTACTTGTGATCCAACACTATTCTTCGTCTCCCTTTTGTCACTTCTGTCACTCTCAATCGAACTGAACTAGTTTGATTGGTACCTGCAATTAATAAAAAAATATAGAAAATGACATAAATTCATATGATATATTCATATTAATCAAATTGAATCTACTTCATTTGAAAATACATATATAAAAGCAAGAAAAAATGCATTAGGAAAGGAACAAATCTCTTTATTATAAGATAGAAGGAGAATTTACAACCAGTTGGATTGATTTGATGTCAACTCGCTCTAGCTTCAGTCCTATGCTCATCGCATCAACATCATTACTCTAGTAGCATAACATTACTTGCAAACAATACCTCAAAGAACTATAATCTCACCAGAGTAACTCTACAAATTCAAACTCTTGCTCCTCTTTGCACTATGATTAGTGCTCAATTTATAAGAAATGAGGGTAGTTTAGCATTAATTTTTCATTGAATGGATTTTCCATAAATGGATGATGGACTTTCCTTGTTTAATGGGATAAGAGGATAAGTGGTTTAAAGGCTCTATGGTGTTCATATTCGAGGTTATCAAATAGCATGATAGTTGAAACCACTTCTAAAAGCCACTAGAAAGTGGGAAGATTCCTAGAACCATTTGAAAAATTCACTCAAAGTTAACCAACACATTGTTAAGTGGGCCTAGGTGCTCTGCAATGTTGCTTTGAAAGGGAGTAAGTGCTTTGAAAATCACTTACTATAGTCTAGGGGTGCGTTGGTATCTCAATGGAGTATCTCAGCTGGACTTCAATTAGTGAAACTTTCATGGATAAAAACCAATAATGGGATGAATTGTTTAAGTCAAGTAGCAACTGATTTAGAGTGTGATAGACCCTGTTTGTACTGATCTGAATTTCAGGAGTGATGCCCAAATTTACCTGTAATAGCTTCCCCCTAAAGCATGACGTCAAAAATGATAATTTTGAGTGATATGATTTACGATGTGATGAGCAGGATCTAAAGCGGACGGTGACCTGCATCAATTACAATACATTACATCATGATATCATTTTCATTTTGGACATGAATTGCTGAGGGAGGCATACCCATACTCAACACATAAAATATCATAACATCATAAAGTCATGTACATATATAGACCCATAATAGGATGACCATCTATGTAAAGCCATTATATAGATGATGTGGTACTACTCCTGAAATCGTGGCCCGGATGGATGAAACTAGATCTAGGGTCTTCTATCTCATTCACTCGATCGTTCAAGTACGATTCTAACCATGCGAATATGTGATCTAAAGTCGAACATGGGAAGACATTCTCTAATTACCAGCCAATGATGTAAGTCATTAACATATGCGAGAGAAACCACCAATGATGATAATGGATCTCAAGGTACTGCAGTATAGTATGCATGGTTTAAATAGATGATTTGATGTCGAACACCATACAAATTCTTTTGGTCGAAGGTCAGTGATGTGAACCTGTCATCGGAAGTGAGAAACTTGCCATTGATATATGAAAGGTTCAAGGTACTGGAAGGGTGTTTCTAAGTCAACTTACTGGATGATGAGCTGATGTCGACAAGAAGTGACTCATCGCAAGAGGGCCTTGATGTATCCCCCATCAATGACACAAAATAGGAGTAATGATTTCATAGACAGAATGTAACTAATGAAGCAATGTTTAGGGATGGTGGTCATGAATTGAAGGTTTATGATTATTGCGAAGGATGAGAAATTACTGAGTGACTTCTCTTGAACATATCAGTGACACTGAATGAGTTGGAAAAATTGACCCAAAACCAAAGTGATGGATGGTATGATTAAACATCAAGCAGATAACCCAACCCAACAACCATGGAGATGAAGTGAATGAGTGTCATGCTCATGATCAAATTTCTACCATAAAGTGATTTATCCCTTTCCAATTTTCCCTAGTAATTATTGACCAGCGCCTCTTTATTTTTTAAAAATCTTGAGGAGGATACATATGCTTGATGTATAATTCCACCCTTCAGGTGAATCCATCGCTATATGATGTTTTAACGACTCTAGCGAAAGTGAAACTCGATCTTGTCATGATGGAAAATTCCATCACTATTTGATGTTTTAACGAGTCTAACGACAATGAAAACTTGGTCCTTTTTCATGTTTAGAGAGTTTGAAAAATGTTCAAAAAGAAAAATCCACAAGTTATTTTTCGTAAATTTTTCCCTCTGGTCCAAAAAAGTGTAAAATAATACCTGAAATAACCTCCTAGCCATGTTCGACTAGGGTGTTCCTTTTTCATAAATAATCTATCCCAGTCTGGAAAAGTGTTAAACTTATACTAAGTAGATTTCATTTCAATTCTTTTTATGAGCTCGAAAGGACAAGTGCCTGACAATATTTTCATGTTTTGGGAGTCTGAAAATATCTAAAAGAGGACTCCAGGGGAGTTCATTTTTCAATGTTTAACAGAGCTTGAAAAAGAGATAAAAGTGTGCTATGTGGTCAATGTTCATTTTAAGATCATGCACGTTAAATTCAATGTACCAATTGTAGACCTGCTCAAAGAACCACCAAACGGATTAAACATAACTATTTAATAGTATAAAATAGATAAAAATTTAGTCGATTCATTAAATATGCATGAAATAATTGAAAAGACCATTTAAATAATAATTTTCCATGTCATTTTACCATTCCACATTTACCATTCAGTTTTTGAGTGCTATGATCTAGTTTTTCTCTCGAACTTCAGTAGTTGATTGCGACAGATTCTGTGGACCATTTCTCATGGCATCAGGACCAGGTAAGAGATTTGACCTTTCTCTTTCTATTGGTATCATTCTATTGGCTCCCCATGATTTGTAAGATTGGCAAGACCAACTCTGCAGGGAACCACATCAAACCACTTTGGATTCCATGTATCTAGCCTTCCTGGGCTCAGAGAGGGCTCTGTCTATTTTTATGTTTGCAAATGATTTATCTTTATGCTTATGTTTTCTGATTTTAGGCTAGTTATGAAGTTATAGGACTGTTTTTTTTGTTTGGTTGATTAATTTATTGTGTGATTAATTAACGAAAATGAAGCTGAAAGTCGCCCCTGAGGAGAGTTTGTTTAAACTATCAGCGTGGCTCTGTCAGCATTCCCACAATTAGCTTATTTCACCTCCACGTGGTCTTCCCAACCTTCTTTGGTTTTATTTATCAAATTCAAGGAATTTGATAAATAAACAACAACCTTTTTAAATATATCTCTCGGCTTTATATTATACTCCCAAATCTTATAACCTTAACACCCTAGTCTTATGTTAATTATCCATCAATATTTTAATTAACCAAATTTATTATGTTCCGAGCCCACACATACCATCGACAGACTTCCACAAAACACCTACACCATACCTTAGGTTAAACTTCATGCATCTTCATCAAACGACCACCGTCTGATGGCTCGCTTCCAGATCGTCGACACTCGACAATATCGCACGACCTCTGACGTCGAACTTTAATGTGCGATGGCGCGCTTTGAACGGCGGTTTTGGAACTTCGCCAAAGCCACATGTCGAACACTAAATGGAATCGCTCGTGTTCAGAAAATACCGCCTACTCCGCAAAAGCGGTGCGATATGGGCAACCCAGCTTTGTAAATCCACTCGCGGTTTTTGAACAATGACTAACCAAAGTTTGTTCGGGGTTGCACTATCCTTTTAATTCAGTTAACTCGGGTCTAGCCATGGTTCAAGACTCAATCAATAGCAGAATAGTTCCTCTTCTTATTAAGCGGGGTTTTTATTATTTCGGGACAAAGTTCGGTGACTGCGTTTTTCACACAGATCTCGCTTGTGGGTGGGATTAATTCAACTATTCGAACAAGTCAAAGGAAACAATGGGCATAGTGATGTGAAATTGTACAATGACCCAGTTCAACAGTTACATACAAGACAATGTTCAATCGCCTCACAATCAAAAAAATTTCCTCACAATTAACAACTCAAGACAGTTAGATAATCAACGGGAACGGAAACTCATTTAACTGGAAGCAATTGTTTGATACACATATTTTATTGCAGAAACCTCTTGGCCATTTTTTCTCCTCCTTCAATACATCCGAGGGATACATTTTATACATATTACACTGTGTCTCTTCGGTTCCTCTGTGAGGACCGTTTAAAAAATCCTAATTACAATAATTCAACTAACTGAAGCATGACAGAGGATCGAATCTAAACCTATTCGACTTCTATGGATTCTAACTAATCTAAATGAAATATTCAGCTGAGGTATTGACACCTAGCTGTTACAATTCGATGATTTCGAACCCTCCTAGCCACAACATGTGGCAAAACCTCCTACATTGCTGGCTAGTGTCTAATGCCCCTGCATCAGACTCCCGAGGGAAATTTTCTTCATGGCTCTTGTCCATGAGCTCTTCCACTGATCTGCCTATCTTCTGCAACAGTCCTTCAGTCATCCAAGTGGCATCTTCCTCTAGATTATCCTTCCATTTTATTAAGTACTGAAAGTACTCCTGTCCTCTGGTCCTTTTGAACACTCTTTTGTCCAATATCTTCTCTGGTTGCAATGGTTTTGTTGGAGGCAGATGTTCTTTCCACTCAATCTATTCCTTGTCTGCTGATCTTTCTTCTGCACCATCATCTTCATACTTGTACAAATCTGCAACATTAAAAATGGGAGATATTCCAACATCAGGAGGTAATTCAATCTCATAAGCATTTGCAGAAAAATTTCTAAGTATCTTGCATGGTATAATCTTTTTGAACTTCAACTTGTTATATTGCTTCTTTGGGAATCTCTCCTTTCTCAAGTGTGCCAAAACTAGATCTCCTACTTCAAAATGAACTTCTTTTCTACTCAAGTCTTCTCTGCTTTTGTATTTGATGTTGTTGCCTTGTAGTTGATGTTTCACTTGTTCATGTATGGCCTGGATCTCTGAAGCAAATTCCTCACCATCTGCACTCCTTAGTTCTGGCTTTCCTAGATTTCTTAACTCTGATATTCCTCTGGGGTGCATTCCATAAAAATATGGAATGGACTCTGCCCTGTGCTTCTATTTGGGGAGTCATTATATGCATATTCTGCCTGGGGAAAAATATGGTTCCACTGCTTGGGATGCTCTCCTGCAAGACTTCTCAACAAATTTCCCAGACTCCTATTTACTACTTCAGTTTGTCCATCAGTCTGAGGATGATAAGCTGAGCTGAAACTCGGTTTGGTACCAAGTTTCTTCCACAATGTCCTCCAAAAATGACCCACAAATATAGTGTCCCTGTCTGAAACAATGCTCTTGGGAAACCCATGCAATCTAACAACTTCTTTGAAAAACAAGTTAGCAACATGTGTGGCATCACTAGTTTTATAGCATGGAATAAAATGTGCCATTTTGGAGAATCTGTCCACCACAACAAAAACTGCATCATTCCCTCTCTGAGTCTTGGGAAATCCTAGAACAAAATCCATACTCACCATGTCCCAAGGCCTGTTTGGAATAGGCAAGGGAGTGTACAATCCTGCATTCTGGCTCCTTCCTTTAGCATATTGACAAATCTTACAATTCTTCACAAACTTTTCCACTTCTGTTCTCATCTTGGGCCAGAAATAAAAGTGACTCAGCTGCTCATAAGTCTTATCAGTGCCAAAGTGTCCAGCAAGTCCTCCACTATGCTTCTCTTTGATCAAATTTTCTCTCATGGAACATTTTGGTACACACAGTTGGCTTCTTCTGAATAACAAGTCCTCCTGCAGGAAATAATCCAAATCTAATCGGATTCTACTTTCACAAAACAAAACGGTTTCTAAGATGCCCCAAATGCTTCCTTAAAACTGATCTCTGCTTTTTATGCAATCTTTGAGAAAATCAAATCCTACAACTTCAAAATTTGTTTCTTCAACAAGCATGTGCCTCCTACTCAAAGCATCAGCTACTTTATTGGCTTGGCCACTTATATGTTTCAAAACAAAATTAAAACCTTGGAGATACTCAACCCATTTAGCGTGCTTATGTTTCAACTTGGGTTGCTGTACAATATACTGCAAAGCATGATTGTCAGAATACAATACAAATTCCCTGGACATCAAATAATGTCTCCACTTCTTCAGTGCCTGAACAATTGCATAGAATTCCTTCTCATAAGAGGAATACTTTCTTCTAGTGTCATTCAGATTTTCATTGAAATATGCCACAGGCCTATCATCCTGACTCAACACAGCTCCAATGGCCTCTCCACTGGCATCACACTTCACTTGAAATGGTTTAGTAAAATCAGGCAGGATCAAAACAGGCTTCTCCGTTATCTTTTGCTTCAAAAATTTAAAGTTTCTTTCTGCTTCAGCAGTCCACTTAAATGGTTGTTTGCTCTTCTTTATTTTCTCAATTATGGGTGCATTAATATTACTAAAGTTTCTTATAAACTTTCCGTAAAAACTAGCAAGTCCATGGAAACTTCTTACCTCAAAAACATTCCTGGGTGAAGGCCACTCCACAATTGCCTTAACCTTTTCTAGGTCCATCTTCAATCCTTCTGCAGAAACAACAAAACCCAAATACACCAACTCTTCTTTCATGAATGAGCATTTCTTTAAATTTATCAGCAGTTTCTCTTGGTGCATCTTTTTCAAGACATGATTAAGATACCTCAAATGTTCTTCTTTAGTTCTATTGAAAACTAATATATCATCCAAATATACTATCACAAATTTACCAATAAATTCCTTCAATACTTCATTCATAAGTCTCATAAAAGTGCTAGGTGCATTTGAAAACCCAAAAGGCATTACCATCCATTCATATAGTCCTTCATTTGTTTTAAAGGCAGTTTTCCACTCATCACCCTCTCTTATTCTAATCTGATGGTATCCACTTTTCAAATCTATCTTTGAAAAATATTTAGCACCACTCAAACAGTCCATCAAATCCTCAACTCTGGGCAAAGGGAATCTATACCTGATTGTGATCTTATTGATTTCTCTGGAATCAGTACACATTCTCCAGCCTCCATCTTTCTTTGGGCTCAATACTGCTGGTACTGCACATGGACTCAAACTTTCTCTGATCAGCCCCTTGTCCACCAACTCCTGTACTTGTCTCCTGATTTCCTCATTTTCCTTGGGAGTCATTCTGTAGGCTGCCTTATTTGGCAGATTTGAACCAGGGATAAAATCTATCCGATGGATGATCTTTCTCATAGGTGGCAGCTCATCAGGTAAATCATCCACAATAATGTCACAATAATCATCTAGCATCTCTTGGATTTCTACTGGAAAATTAGAAATTTTTGTAGAAGCAAGAACTACTTTAGGTTTGCAAACTAAAGCAAAACTTACCTCTTCTTCTTCTATCTGCTGCAGATATTCCTTCCCGCTCAGCAACAAGGTCTTTGGATCAATCACTCTGCTAGATGGCTCTCCTTCTTCCATGGGTATCAATGTATGGTGTACCCCATCTTTGAAGAACTTGTAAGTGTTCTTCTTGCCATCATGCACTACTGCTCTGTCAAACTGCCAAGGTCTACCTAGCAGTATATGACACACATCCATGGGCATTACATCACACAGGACCTTATCTTTGTATTTTCCCATTTGCAGCTCTATCTCACACTGTTCTTTTACAACCAGCTGGTGCCCTTTATGCAGCCAGGACACCCTGTAGGGAGTTGGATGCTCCCTTGTCTTCAACTTCAACTTTTCTATCACCTCAGTGGAAACCAGATTGTCTGTGCTGCCACTATCAATGACTAGCTGGCAGCATTTCCCTTGGAATTTGCATATGCTCCTAAACAAAGTCTTTCTTTGTGCAGGCTCAGTGACCTCTTTGGATTGCTTCAACAGGACCTTATTAACCACCAAGGATTCTCCCCTCTCTGGTATAATTTATTCTTCAATTTCTGCCTCTTCCCCAACCTGGGCAACAACAACATTTCTTGGACCAACACCCACATTCTCTGGACACTCATAGTGCTTATGTCCCACTTGCTGACATCTATAACACCTCAACTCTCTACCTCTGCCTATGTCTCTACCTCCTCTTCCTTTTCCTCTGTAAGGACCCCTTCTGCCCCTTGCATCCTCCTCTGTAGATTCATTCTAAGGTGAGCTACTGTTAGCTCCATCCCTGGGTGTATTAGGCTTTCCTCTACCTCCCTGACTTCCCCTTCCCCGGAAAGTACGTCTCTTCTTGGCAGACTGTTTCCTCATGAGTTTCTCCTTTGCTTTCAAGGCCATCTGATAGGCCTCTTCCACTGTCTTAGGATACAGAAGACCAATCTCATCTTGGATCTCTAACTTGATACCATTCACATATCTGGCAGTCTTCTGGTGTGTCTTGGAATTTCCCAGCCCTTATGCTTACTCTGTAGAATTCCTCTATGTATTCTTTTACTGTCAGCAACCTCTGTCTCAGGTTCTGCATTTTCTTATACAATGTCAGCTGATAATCACTAGGCAAATATTTACCTTTTAATTTAGCCATAATTCTGGTCCAGCTCTTGATAGGTTTCTTGCCAACTCTCCTCCTTTCTACCTGCACTCCATCCCACCAAAGTGCAGCATGTCCCTTCAGCTTTGTCACCACAAACCTGACCTTTTTATCTTCACTTATTTCTTCATAATCGAAGCGCTTATTCATTTCGTTTATCCAGTCCACCAGTTCCTCTGTATTCAGTCCCCCTGCATAACTCGACACTTCAATTCTGGGCTTAACTGCAGACGCTAGAACAGTTCTAAGGAGCCTCATGTTAGGAGGAATCTCAACATTTTCTTCTGCTTCCTCTGTTTCAGGTTCACTGATGTCTTCAAGATCTCTGGTCTATCTTCACTCCATGGCATCCACTCTGGCTTCGAACCTCTGCAAAATCTCCAACACTTCTGCGTTGGCAACATGTCTCCTTCTGCCAGCACCTCTACCAATTCGGATTTCCATGTCAGCTCTCTGCATAAAAAACTCGAAAACAACAGCTATGATACCACAAATGACGGCAACGAAGCCGAAAGTTGCCCCGAGGAGAGTTTGTTTAAATTGTTAGCGTGGCTCTGTCAGCATTCCCACAATTAGCTTATTTCACCTCCACGTGGTCTTCCCAACCTTCTTTGGTTTTATTTATCAAATTCAAGGAATTTGATAAATAAACAACAACCTTTTTAAATATATCTCTCGACTTTATATTATACCGCCAAATCTTATAACCTTAACACCCTAGTCTTATGTTAATTATCCATCAATCTTTTCATTAACCAACTTTATTATGTTCTGGGCCCACACATACCATCGACAGACTTCCACGAAACACCTACACCATACCTTAGGTTAAACTTCATGCATCTTCATCAAACGACCACCGTTTGATGGCTCGCTTCCAGATCAACGACACTTGACAATATCACACGCCCTCCGACATCGAAATTTAACGTGTGATGGCGCGCTTTGAACGGCAGTTTTGGAACTTCGCCTAAGCCACGTGTTGAGCACTGAATGGAATCGCTCGTGTTCAGAAAATACCGCCTACTCCACAAAAGTGGTGTGATATGGGCAACCCGGCTTTGTAAATCCACTCACGGTTTTTGAACAGTGACTAACCAAAGTTTGTCCAGGGTTGTGCTATCCTTTTAATTCAATTAACTTGGGTCTAGCCATGGTTCAGGACTCAATCAACAGCGGAACAGTTCCTCTTCTTATTAAGCGGGGTTTTTATTATTTCGGGACAGAGTTCGGTGACTGCGTTTTTCACACAGATCTCGCCTATGGGTGGGATTAATTCAACTATTCAAAAAATTCAAAGGAAACAATGGGCACATTGATGCAAAATTGTACAACGATTCAGTTCAACAGTTACATACAAGACAATGTTCAATCGCCTCACAATCAAACAAATTTCCTCACAATTAACAACTCAAGACAGTTAGATAATCAACGGGAACGGAAACTCATTTAACTGGAAGCAATTGTTTGATACACAGATTTTATTGCAGAAACCTCTCAGCCCTTTTTTCTCCTCCTTCAATACATCTGAGGGATATATTTTATACATATTACAATGTGTCTCTTCAGTTCCTCTTGAGGAGCATTTAAAAAAGCCTAATTACAATGATTCAACTAACTGAAACATGACAGAGGATTGAATCTAAACCTATTTGACTTCTATGGATTCTAACTAATCTAAATGAAATAGTCAACTGAGGTATTGACACCTAGCTATTACAATTCGATGATTTCGAACCCTCCTAGCCACAACATGTGGACAAAACCTCCTACATTGCTGGCTAGTGTCTAATGCCCCTTCATCAGACTCCCGAGGGAAATTTTCTTCATGGCTCCTATCCATGAGCTCTTCCACTAATCTACATATATTCTGCAACATTCCTTCAGTCATCCAAGTGGCATCTTCCTCTAGATTATCCTTCCATTTGATTAATTACTGAAAGTACTCCTGTCCTCTGGTCCTTTTGAACACTCTTTTGTCCAATATCTTCTCTGGTTGCAATGGTTGTGCTGGAGGCAGCTGCTCTTTCCACTCAATCTGTTCCTTTTCTACTGATCTTTCTTCTGCACCATCATCTTCATACTTGTACAAATCTGCAACATTAAAAAAGGGAGATATTCCAACATCAGGAGGTAATTCAATCTCATAAGAATTTGCAGAAAAATTTCTAAGTATCTTGCATGGTCCAATCTTTTTGAACTTCAACTTGTTATACTGCTTCTTTGGGAATCTCTCCTTTCTCAAGTGTGCCAAAACCAGATCTCCTACTTCAAAATGAACTTCTTTTCTGCTCAAGTCTGCTCTGCTTTTGTATTTGATGCGGCTGCCTTGTAGTTGTTGTTTCACTTGTTCATGTATGGCCTGGATCTCTGAAGAAAATTCCGCACCCAAGAAACTCCCAAGAGAAAGAACCCAAAAATTTATGTTAGGAAGGTCCTTGAAAATATTCCTAAAAAGACAACAGAAAATCCAAACATAGTGGCTGAAACTTCTAAGGAAAATAGAAACAAAAATAGCCAACATAATGGCAACCAAAGTAGCACTAGTGCATCAACTAGTAGCCCTAACATAACTGTTTTAACTAAGACTCAAAATAAAAATAAGAAAGCTGAAATTTCTATAAAAATAGTGTTTGATAAGCTTGATTAAAATCTGATAAAAGCACATACACCCTTCAGTATAGAGAATGATATTTCCAAGATAAAAATTTCCATACCTCTTACTAAATTAGTTACCCAAGATGTACATAGATTCCAAGTTTTGAAAGCTTTAAACAGAGCTTATTTCAGACCTTTGGTAGCAGGCCAATGTATTATCATCACCTATAGCGTTATTCCATTCTGGGAATTGCGTTATTTGTAGAGGGAAGTTTCAACAATGTCTTTTGTGGCTCTTTTGGGGAATTTTCCTGTGATTGGAGGGTTGAATCTTCCATGGGGGGAGACCTTTGATCAGATATGCATCAGATCTATATTATTTCAGCCTTCTATACTCCTATGCTTCAATTTTTAGTGATTATTCAGTCTTATTTCTAAAGATCACCATTTGTATTCAGGGTGTATTCCTAGAAACCCTTCCCAGATTCTCTAGATTTTGTAATGAGGAGACTAGATCTTTGTTCTTGAGCCATATTTTTTAATATAATCTCAGATATATTTGTATCTTCTATTTATGTGTACAAACCCTCATTATACTATGTTGTCTCTTTATGTAGTAATTTCATGTTGCAGTAGTTTTGGGGTTTTTTCCTTTTTCTAGCTATCCTAGGTGTGGGAGGTCTGTTTACCTCACCTATTTTGATTTGTTTCTGATCTACTCTTGGATTTAGGTTGTATATTGTCCTATATAAGGGATCCAAGTGTTTATTTCATTTTCTGTAACATATAATTCTGAAAATTCGTTTTTTATGCATGCCTTGCTGAGCAGTCCCATTTTGGGATATTACAATGGTACCAGAGCAAGATCTTTGGCTCATCCTATGGACTTCAAGCCAAAATGATATAAGAAGAAGGGAAGATTAGAATTATGAAGAAAATTATCTTTGTCTCATCATTTTTTAGATCCATGAAGGACCTCTCCAAGGAGGTTAAATAAGAAGAAGAAAAGAGGAGCAATGAAACTTCTAGGGAGTTTCAAGAAGAAGAAGATCCATGCACTTCCTATGATCAGAAGAGGAAACCATTGTTTCAGAGAGCTCCAAAGAATTGGACCATACCCTTTCCTTTTGAAAATAAGGACAAATTGCAGAAAGATGGAGGACACTGGGATCACTAGATTCTAAGTGAATACCTTGTTGAGTACATATCTCAACCTAGAGCCTTCAAGGAGACTCTAGCTTTCTCTTAGTTCATTAAATTGGAGGAAGAAAGAAGACCTTGTAGCCAAGGGAGGATCAAGGGAAATAAGTTTATATTGTATAATTTTGATGGGTCATCTACAGCAAGAGTTTGGGCAAGGAAACTGCATTCTTCCTACTACATCTAGTGGTAGAAAGAGAGGTTGTAGAGATTGTAGCACTACACCTTGAGGGTGAAGCCAACATCTGGTGGTTCAGCCATTTGAACCATGCAAAATTGGTTACTTTTTTTGAGTTTAATCAAAGGTTTATTGGAAAATTTGGTGAAGACAAATCAGAGGAGAATCCCTCACCACCATTGGATGAGACTTGTACTAGCGCTGTCACAACCATGAAGGAATATCCCTCAACATCTTCAGTTGGAGGAGCCAACAAATTGGAGGAAGAAGCCCTTACAACCATACAATATGCTTCCAAATTTCACCAAGGTATGCCTAAGTTTCCATCTCCTAGTGTTTCAGCAAATCATATGGACGGTTGTATACCATTGCATACTGCTCATTTGGAACAACATAATTGCACTGCGCTATGCAATCTTGAGTTGATCAAGGGAGGGATGAACCATCATCCTCATGTAGCTTTTTTGAGTAGCACACAACACTTTAGGGTGGGGTGTAAAATTTTGGAGGTTAATATGAACCTTGTTCCAAATAAACTGTTACAAAACCATATGTTCATTCTTGAGTGAGAGCGTGAGACAGAAAGTACACCATTGAGGAGTTTTACAATGTTGTGAAGAGGTAATAGTGAGAAGGTTTTTCCTTCAGCTCACTTGGATCCTTATGGATTAAAGATGGTAATTGGTGTGAGATCTTCATTAGGAGGTCTCCAAGGAGTTGCATTTCAACATCCTGTGTAGTCAATTTAGCGTCCTAAATTGCTAACATAAATTATCAACCAGGGCTAGTAAACTGATGAAGTGTGGTGCACTATATGTTCTTAAGTGACCTCTTCCTTACTTCGTTGTATGTGTTTTTTTTGTATTGTTTTTATGTAATCTACCTCCGGAGTGCTCTAACTGAATTAACATGCAACTAGTCTATGGAATTCTACAGTCTGTTTGTCCATCATGATTGGTATTTTGGAAGAGTTCCTTCTTTTGGAAGAGTTTTTAGAACAATCCTGACTGTGTAATTGAGTGTAAATGCAAGCATAAAGACTGAAAGCAATGAAAAACTAAGATATCATAGCCATCTCCCACTCGTCATTATGATATTTTGGACAAGCGTTTAAGAGCAAGAACAGCGATGGTACTTAGTGCAAACACACAACTAAATCATTCATTATCACGGTCATGTCTTGAACTTCTTAAGAATTTCTTGGAAGAGTTTCTTCTTGTGGAAGAGTGATTAGAACAAGTGTAACTATGATAGTGAACAACAAAAATTACAACTAAATCCTACAGTACTATAGCCATTTTCATTCATCATTATAATCTTTTGGAAGAATTTCTTCTTGTGGAAGAGTTAGAATGAATATAACTATAGTAGCTAATTAAAAACAACTATGAATTCAACTCCTAATCCTACAATACTATAGTCATTTCCCATTCATCATTATAGTCTTTCGGAAGAGCTTCTTCTTGTGGAAGAGTTAGAATGAGTACAACTACAGTAGCTAATAAAAGCAACTACGAATTCAACTTCTAATCCTACAATACTATAGCCATTTCCCATTCATCATTATAATCTTTTGGAAGAGCTTCTTCTTGTGGAAGAGTTATAATGAGTATAACTACAGTAGTTAATAAAAACAACTACAAATTCAACTTCAGAAACGTAAAGGCAACTAAGATACTCAACATGATACAACCAAATCTTTTTCATCTAATAATGATATTTTGGAAGAGCATTTTAAGAAAAAGAATGATTGTAAGATAATGAGGATCTTTCAGTTAAACAAATAATGCAAGACATGAATTAAAAGCTACTTATCTAGAAAGCATGTAGAAGCCTCCTTGGATAGTGTTATCACTCAGGTTTTCCTAGAAGTTGTGTAAGAGGAAAGTATACCCGAGGTAACCACAAACCAACCTTTTAGATGCAGAATCTAGCCAATCTGCATCCAGAGAGGGCTCTCTCTTTATGATTTATCTTTGTTCTTTTAAGGTTTTAGGCTAGTTATAGATTCAAAGTTTGTTTTCGGAAAATGGTGGAATCCGCAAACTAAGGGCAAGGCTGAGAGCTTTCAGTCCATTGGGCTACAGGTCTAAGGATAAGCTACGGATTCCTTTTACGAACACTAGATGGTATTACGGGGGCAAGATGACTAAACAGAGAACAATCATAAAATTTAAAGTACTGGATGGATGGTCTTGAAGGGATGAAAGGCAACTAAGAATCTTTCACCATATTCAAGAGGAAGAGAAAATGACTACAAGCAAAGAGCAATGCCTGTCTATTTTTTGCTTGGGGTTCATTTCTTTCTCTTTTTGACCATTTTTATTCTTTTTACCCTTTGATTTTTCTTTTAGGGTATACCCTCTTTACATTTTTTAAATTTTTTGATTTTTTGGTTTTTCAAGAATATGGAACACCTTTGCTCAAGTAAGAAGGTTTTAACATATTCCACACTTCCATCAAGACAATCATGAAAGATGAAACCTATTGATATAGGAGGCTAACACTGGCTCCACTTGGGGATGGCTTTTCCTTGTGGAAAGTCAAGAACAAAGAGATCGTATGCCCCTTAATGTTCTCTCTAAACCGAAAGTATGAATTTTCTTCTGGTAGCTTTATTTACATATGATAGTAAAACTTTTTGGAACTTAGGGCCTTCACTTCGGGCTTCAATTCCAAGAAGTCACCATCCAATCCAAACTGCAGTAACAAAAATATAACAAGCAAACAATATATTATGTACAAGTTAGGAACATTTAAACATTCTAGTAAATTGGATCAAAATAATGCTTAAGCATTCGACCATTGACTGGTCCTTCTTCAACTTCTGAATTGTCCAAGTCCTTCAAAAAATAAGTATTGTTTCCCTGCAAGGCATTGATGATATAAGGCCCTTTCCACAAGAAATCAAACTTCCCATGTTTCCCTTTTTCTTCTCTTCTAGAATCCCATCTTAGGACCTTGTCTCCTAATTGAAAATCCTCTGCTTTAGTTCTTTTATCAAACATTTTCTTTAGCTTTTCCTGTAAGACTTGTGATCTTTGGTATACCTCTTCTCTGGTTTGTTGCAGGTGGATTGTCTGATTAATTCTTCTTTGAATGTCATTTGGCTCCACTTGAGCCTCTTGAATTAATTTCATCACAGGGATTCCTAACGATGATGGGAATCTTGCCTCTAAACCATAAACTAACTCATAAGGACTAGTCCCAATGGATTTCTTGGTTGTAAGTCTGTCTGCCCATAATGCATAGGTCAGTTTCTTATGCCAGTTATTTTTATTCTCCTCCAACAATTTCTTAATGATATTGATCAAACTCTTATTGGAGGATTCTGCTAGTCCATTACCTTGGGGGTAATAGGCTGTTGAATGGCCTAGAGTAATATGATATTTATGGCAGAAATTTATCATTTTCTTTGATTTAAATGCAGCAGCATTGTCTGTTATGATCTTTTCTGGACATCCGAATCTTGAAAGTATGTTGGTTTCAAGAAACCCTATGATTACAGAATCATTGGACTGTCCACATGGGATGGCTTCAATCCATTTGGTGAAATAGTCTGTAGCAGTTAAAATCCATCTATGTTGTCCTGAAGAAGGGGGGTGAATCTCTCCAATAAAATCTAAACCCCATTGTTGAAAGGGTCTTTCTGTGGAAACTGGTTTTAAAGGCAAAGGTAACAACTTTCTTTTACCCTCAAATATCTGACATTTGTGACAGCTTGTTACAAATTTCTTTACATCAGAAAATAATGTTGGCCAGTAAAAACCAGCCCTTAAGATTTTGTCTGCAGTAGATTTCCAGTAAAGATGTCCTCCACAATCCCCTGCATGAAATTCATTAAGCACTTTATCAACTTCATCTTTTAAGAGACAATTCAATAAAATTCCTTCGTGATTCTTCCAAAATAAAGTGCTATCTAAAATACAATATTTCGAAGATGTCATCTTTAAAAATCTTTGCTTAGTTCTGGACAACCCTGGAGGAGCTTGCAGGTTTAATAGAACATGAATTATATCAATATACCAGGGTGAATCTAAGAAAGCTTGACTGATCTGGGGAGTCGCCATCTCCTGCTCGTTATCCAGTTCATTGATATCTAAGGCTTGGCAATTGGTTTCTGTCATAAGTTGTGCTAGGCCTTGGCCTTTTATCAGTTTGGTTGGCTTGATTTCAATATCACATTCCAAAATGGTAGCTATCCACTTACCTCGTTTACCTTCAATGCCATCTTGAGTCAAAATATCTTTAACTACTGCATTGGGCACATATGCTATCACATGAGAATATAATATGTAAACTCTAAAATCTTTGATTGCTTTTACCAATGAAAAAGCCTATTTTTCCATAATATTGTACTTTAGAGGTGCATCCCTCAGTGCTTTACTAAAAAATGCTATTGGCTTTTCACACCCTTGGTCATCTTTTTGAAGTAAAACAACTGCAACCGTATGTTCAGAAGCAAATGAAAAAATAATAAAGTCTCTATCAAATTTAGGACTGGTCAGAACTGGTGTCCTTGTTAAAGCCATTTTAATTTCTTCGAATGATTGTTTGGCTTCTACAGTCCAGTCAATGCTTGAATCTTTTCTCAACATGTTAGTTAGTAATCTAAGTAACTCTGCTAGACTAGAAATAAATCTTCTCAAGAAGTTGATTTTTCCTATAAATGCTTGCAATTCTTTTATGTTTCTGGGGTGGGGTATTTGCAAAATTGCTTGAATTCTTTCAAGATCAATCCTAATGCCATCTTTAGAAATGATATGTCCTAAAAGCTTTCCTTCTTCCAAACCAAACAATGACTTTTTAGGGTTTAAAGAAATTCCATATTTTCTGCACTTTATAAATACTTGCCTTAGGTGACCTAAATGTTCTTGATCCGTTTTAGAGAAAACGGTCAAATCATCTAAGTAAATAACCAGAAAATCATGTATCTCTTTAGCAAAAGCAATGTCCATCGCTCTTTGAAAGGTAGCTCCTGCATTCTTGAGTCCAAATGGCATTTTGACATATTTAAACGTACCCCATGGTGTGGTAAATGCTGTTTTATCCTGATCATCAGGATGAACCAGAATCTGGTTGTATCCTGAAAATCCATCTAGTAGTGATATTCTTGAAGATCCCACTACCCTTTGCAGAATGTGGTCCATTTTTGGCAGAGGATAGTTGTCTTTTAATGAAACTTTATTCAAATTCCTTAAATCAACACACAGTCTGATTTCTCCTGTCTTTTTTCTGGTTGGTACTAGGTTAGAAACCCATTCTGAAAATCTGATAGGAGCTATAATCCCTGCTTCAAACATTCTTTTGATTTCCTTTTCAATTGAGGGTAATAAAATAGGATTAATTCTCCTAAGCTTTTGTTTAAAAGGTTTCTGGTCTGGTTTCAAAGGTATAGTATGTTGAATGATGGATGTATCATAAGATTTGAGGTCTTCATAACTCCAAGCAAAGACATCCTGGAATTCTTTCAATAGTTCAACATATTTTACCTTCTGATCTTTTGGAAGAGATTTAGACAACTTAACAATTTTTGGATGTTCTGGTGTTCCTAAGTTGCATTCCTCCATATCGGCTTTAACAGGTTCCATTTTAGGTCTGAATGGAATATCATTTGAGTCGAATAGATCTTCCAAAGGTGTTAATCCTTTGGGTAATTGATTATCTTTTAAATTGATGATTTCTATCTCATCTATGATCTCATCAAATTCCATTTGTTTCAAATTTTGCATGTCTTTTTCAGTGAATGTGGTTGGATGCAGCATATGAATTGCATTTTCCCTTGAAATTTCCATTTTTTGTTCTTTTTCTTGATCAAATTTATCAGCAGTCATGTCTTCATCTATATTACAGTTAGAAAACTCATTCTGAAGTGTCAAAAAATTATTGATTTGATGGTTATTCACAAATACTTGCCAATTCAAAACATTGTCGGGTATTGCAGGCCTGGGTCTTATCTCAGCTGAAAACTGATGATTAGGATCAAAAGGCAACTTACATGTACTAGCAAACATTGCTAAACTGTGAGCATGCAAGTTTTATTTCCTGGGAATTTTGGCAAGTTGGGCTTGTAGAAATGTGTTGAGAATCTCTACAACTGTCTCTCGGTATTGTTTCAGTCTCATGTCCTTTGTCGCACATTCTCCTTTAATCTGTTGGATAATTAGTTCAGAGTCGCCTATGATTGATACCCTAATGCCTCCTAACTTCTTGACATGTTTAAGCCCCAATAAAAGAGCTTCATACTCTGCCATGTTGTTAGTGCATTTGAAATTTAACCTACAAGCATGACCCTCTGCATGATTGTTCTCTACATTGTGTAACCAAATTCCAGCTCCTGCACCTAGTCTGTTTACTGAGCCATCAAACTCTAAATGCCATAGAATTTCATGTTCGTAATCTTCATCAATTGTTTTAACAGATTTTCTGACAAGAGCTAGTTGTTTAGTTTTTTCAGGTTTTTCTTGGTCATCTGGTGTTTCTTTGTTTTCAGATATTTCTTCAATTTTGACAATGGTTTTGTTTATGATTTCCTTTTCAGGAGCTCCTATTTCAGTAGGAAGATCTGACTCAGCATTGTATAAAATAAAAGAATCCATGTCAGAATGTACAGAATAAACAGGGAAGTTTTCAGGCTTCTCATGGCTACTCACTAAGTACTTCATCAAAGTTTCTCTATATAATCTTTTAGGCTGACCAAATACTGAAATAGTTGCATAAGACATGTCTAATTGAATAGATCTTCCAAGTTTAGCACCCCAAGACCTAGACAATAACATACCATATTTGGGTGGAATATCAGCGACTACTATGTCCATTAAAACAGACTTAGCAGGGTATTGGACCAAAGTGACACACAGATCTTTAATTAAACCTAAACATTTTACTTGACTGGAATCAAATGAAAACAAATCTTTGTATGGTCTAGTAATATCCAGATTCAATCTTTCCATTACTGCTTTTGGCATCAAATTGTGAGATGCTCCAGAATCAAGCATTGCATTATGGAGTATCTTGTCATGAACATTCAGGCTTACATAAAATGGAGGAGTTCCCCCACTTTCTGGTTTGCCATTAACTTCAGGGCCAAAAAGAAGTTTAGGTTGATCATCAAGAATGTTTACTGAATCATCCAATCTAGTAATGTTAATGTTTAAAGACTTGGAAATTTGATTCCTATAGACATTATGTTTAGCCAATTCTGATAAAGGAACAGCTATCTTGAGTTTGCCTATTTCAGCTTCTAGATTGAAGGGTTTTTCTGTTTGAGCTTTAGCGTTTTGCACAGTTGGATTTTCTCGGTTTACTGGATCTTCAATGTTTTTCTCTTTTTTATGAATGAAGTTTTGCTTTGAAGATGTTTCAGGACTAACTTCCACTGTTTCTTCTACAGTTCCTACTTGAGGAGATGTATTAGATTGCTGTTTGTCAATTAGTTGGTTGTCAGAGACATCTTCAATTATTGGATTTGAAAAACTAGGAGTTATCCTAGGCAAAATTTGTATTTGGGGAATGTTTTGTACAGGGGAAGTATTTTGTACAGGGGAAATGTTTTGTTTTCCTTTGACATTTTGTTTTGTGGTTTTCTGTTTATTTTTCTCTGGTACATCTATCCGTCTACTTCTCAAGTTGTACTGCTTATGAACCTCGTAGATTGCTGTGTCATAGCCTTCTTTGAAATCAAAAGTCTCACCCGAATGAGTGTGGAATGTTTCAAGGATATGATTCTCTTGATCATCCTGAGATAGGAAGATTTCTGATTCATCTTTGTCCTCATTGACATTGTTTATTTCTACATCTTCTGTAGGTCCTTCCGAGGTCGAACCTTCAACAAAGTTTTCTTGGAAAGGTGGTCTAATGTTTTGATCAGGGATATTCTTTCCAATATTTTGGTTCAGATTCCTCCTAAAGTTTGGGTTTCTTGCAACATTCTGGTTATCAGTAGCAGACTTTCTTTCAATGGTTTCCACTCTATCACCTAATCTTTCCATACCTTTAATAATTACATCCAGCTTATTTTCAAAAGCTGAAGGTTCTTCCTTCATAGGCATTCTTCTCTCTGCCCTTTCTCTGGCTCGTTTTTCTATCAGATTTGCTTCTACGCTCACCACTATGCTCTGCATTTCCTCTAGTGTTTGTGGAGCTCTTTCCCTAAGAGAATAAGCTATTTCAGAGTCAAAACCGTCTGGGAATTTGACCAACACGTTATTAGGTGGGGTTCTTAGATTCAGAGGAACTGCATGATATGATTCATTAAATCTTATGATGTAATCTGGTACGGTTTCATTTGGTCTTCTTCTTAATTTTTCAAATTCTGATAAGATCTGGAGAGGATCTTTCTTTTTCTCCCATCTGTTCAAAAATGCCCTATACAAAGCTTCTAGGTCAGCAATACCGTTCGGGGTGAGAGCCCTAAACCAAGTTCTAACTTCTCCAGTAAGACTTTGTACAAAAATTCTCATACGGATATCATCAGTATCAATCTCATAAAACTCAAAGTAATCTGTCATCCTTTTGGTGTGTTGTTGAGCTGTGTAGGTACCCGATCCGTCAAAAGGTGTGATCTTACTTTGGTAGTCTGGTGGTAAAGCTGGAGGGTTGGCTGGTAATATTAAAGGGGCATATCGATTGGCCATTGGAAGATAAAGTGGAGTAACAAGAGTAGCCGGTCTAGTAGGAGGAGATGGAGGTCTGACAGGTGGAGATGGAGGTCTGACAGGTGTTTGAAAAGTGGCTGAATTCGGAGATGCTTCAGTTATTACAGAAATGTTTGAGCTTTCTTCAAAGGCTTGCTCAGATTGAATGGAGTTATGAAATTCTCTGTCAAGATGATGCGAAACAAATCTATATTGCAATTCTTCAATGAACCAAGGATCTGGAATCAACCTAGATAATTCAGTCTCAGAAAAATTTACAAACAAAGATGTTTCAAATCTCGCGTCAAAAGGAAAGTCGTCAATATAAATAATTTTCACAGGACAAGATGCAGATCTAGAGAGTGGTCTAGAACTACCTGTACTTTCCTGACTTCCTCTTTCAGAACTTTCTTGACTTCCTTGTCTTCTAAGAATCCTAGGGATCAGATTTGGATTTTCAAAAATTGGTGGTGGATTTGGGTCAGGGTTTGAGCTAGTATGTCGAATCCTTTCTGAAGCCAGTTTTCTTAGAATATGTGTTTTTGAATTTTGGGTTTTACTTGAAAAATAAATACAACTTCTACAAATTCTTTAAGAAATAATGATATGTGATTAAGATTTCCTCAAAGATCTGTTTAAACTAGAGATTCTGATTGAAAAATTTGAAACTAAGATTCAATTTATAAGCTAAATCAGAGATAGACCGAAACAGCATTTATTTACTTTTGCAATTGCATAGCAAAAGCAATTTCAAAGGCTTCCTGGCTGATTTTCAGACTCTGTCTGTAGATTATAAATCAAACAATAGTATCAATAAAATGATTCAGAGTCCCCAGTGGAGTCGCCACTATGTTATCACTCAGGTTTTCCTAGAAGTTGTGTAAGAGGAAAGTATACCCGAGGTAACCACAAACCAACCTTTTAGATGCAGAATCTAGCCAATCTGCATCCAGAGAGGGCTCTCTCTTTATGATTTATCTTTGTTCTTTTAAGGTTTTAGGCTAGTTATGGATGCAAAGTTTGTTTTCGGAAAATGGTGGAATCCACAAACTAAGGGCAAGGTTGAGGGCTTTCAGTCCATTGGGCTATGGAGTCTAAGGATGGCTTTACTGGATTCCTTTTCTGAACACTAGATGGTATTACAGGGCAAGATAGCTAGACAGAGAACAATCCTTAAAATTTAAAGTGGATGGATGGTCTTGAAGGGATGAAAGGAAACTAAGAATCTTTCACCATATTCAAGAGGAAGAATAGAAATGACTACAAGCAAAGAGCAATGAAGGATTCTTTGCTACAGTAATCAACAATGTTGAATCAGCAAAACATGAGCAATTAAGAATTCATGCTTATAACTAATCCAGAAGAAAACATCGAGAATAATCACATTTGAAAACAGAGTACAATTAAGCAAATTCTGTTTCAATCCTTTATGTAAAATATTCAGAAACGGATATGATGATAGCATAAACTAATATAAAATTTAAACACAAGGGTTGGAAAACTTATTGAACTAAAGTCCAACACATGAATCCTGCAACAAGTCCAGTGCTTCAAAACGTCATCCAGTAAGCCACAAGTAAATTTGTCCAAAAGCTTTTTATTCCGAAAACCTCAATGTCACAGCAGAGTAATAGAATCCACCCTTCAAAACTCTCTTTGAAGGCTTATTTATACAAAAATAATCTTAACAATCTTACTCTATCCTAGCCAATAATTCAGGCTGATTTAAAGCGTATTTACAACAAACAAGAGACACATGGTCTCGAAAATAGACTAATGAGTAACGGCTGATGTGCTGTTCCTTTCTTCATGGACGTGCTAAGGATAAGTGCTCTAAATAGGGCTCTGTGCTGTCCTTTGCGTATTCCTTTGACTTGTTGAATACTTTTACTTCTCACGGATACTCTTTACTCTTTCATCTGATACTCTTTCATCTGATACTCTTTCATCTGCATTTCTGTTTTTACCATTTACTCAATAGTAAAGATAAAATTTTATCCTGACAACATTTTTTTACAAAATTTCCAGCATTTCCTTCCACCACTGATCATCTGGTATCATTGTTCTTCTGAGCTTCCTTAAAGTTTCATCGGCTTCAGTAAGTTTATAAAAAGTGGGCTCGTTTGGAAATAGATATTTTAACTCATGCTCCAGGTGAAACAGATTCTTCACTTTTTCATAAATACTCTTCCCAGTTGGTACTGCAGGTTCTGATGAGCTAGTAGAACCTACACTAGTAGAACCTATAGCTGTATGTTTAGCATGAGCTTTGATTCTTTTATCATAAGTTTCCAAGTCCACTATTTGATCCTCTGTGAGCATGGGACTTGGCAAATCACTGTCCAGCAGGGCTTGAAATTTTTCTCTGAAAACGTTGATGTCGACCAAAATATCATTACACTTTCTTTCTAGATTTTGCATGAAAGTTCTCTTTGTAAAAATTCTCTTTGCTTCCAAAACTACACCTGTTCTGTCATCAATTCCTAGCAATGCTAGCTGTTGTTTTGTTCTTGAATTCAAAAACTGAATGAGCTGCTGGGCTAGCTCTGGCTTGCCTCTTAATTCATGTCTAGTTTTGTTTATTTCCTCTTGGGCTATCTTGACTAACTCATTCTGCTCAAAAATAGCTTGAATGGAAGGCCAAATATCTCTTATTAAATTAATGATGTTGTCCCAAAGAATATCATTTATTTCATTTAGAGGCTTTTCCAGTGTAAGATCTTTTTGCAAAGCCTCAACCAATTTTTCCAATCTTTTTATTTCTCTGAGGTTGTCAGCAACTGTCTTTTTGGATGTGTCATATTTTCCCTCCAATTTTGTTAATTGTAATTTTGCTTCTTGGAGTTCTGTGACCTTTAGCTGCAAACTCTCCATCTGTTTAATCAAATCATCAGAGTTCAAATTAGAAATATTCACCTGAGATGATTGTTCCTGTTGTCCTGTAGTACCTGCTGCTGAAGCCTGTTTGAGAATTTCCTGTTCCTGCAATGCCTTTTCCAACTCCTTCTCGGTTTCATTTAGTCGCTCTGTCAAATTTAAGAGAAACTCCATCATTTCTTCTTGCGAATTTCCTTTTATTACTTCCTGTGTCTGGGGGTGCCTTGAGGCTGGTATTTTCAACTGTTTTCTCAGTGCAGCTATATCATCCTCTTTCTTTTTTATCAGTGCCTCAATACCTTTAGTGTCTTTGGGATTGTGCCCCAAACCAATGATGATCTCTTCTAGAGACTTTATTCTATTGTCCTTGGCCTGTGAGGAGGCCCTTTCAATTTTCAATGTTGCAGCAGTATTATTCAAGGAATCTTGTAGTGTTAAAGCTGCCATGGCTTTGTTGGTGAGAGTGGAATAAACCATTTCCCCTGTTTGCCTATGAAGCTCTATCTGATCCAAGGGATGGATATCCTTTGCTAACACTTCAAAATTTGTTCTGATGTAATCTGTTGCTAAAGTTGGCTTTGGCACCTTAGCTTTGAAGTGGCTCATTTGCATTTTACCTTGTGAAAGATCAAATGCTGACATCAACCTTTGCTGATTGTGAGGAGCCATCTTCATATACTGATCATAGACCTTAATTTTTAATGGTTCATTCCTTGTTTTGATATCAATGAAGGTTTTCTTTATGTCTCCAGTACCTGTCTTGGGCGGTCTGAAAGAAGATACTTCAGTGCTCAGTTGCTTTTGTATCCCTTTCTGGCTTATATTTGTTTCACTTGCTGTACCTGTTTGCTGACTATCTTCCCTGCAATCATCAAATATTTCATCTATGATCTCTACATCTGGAGGTAGATCAGATTTATGTTTTTTAGCTTGATAGACTTGTGGGGCTCCTTTTGAAGGTGTGGAATCTGGAGCTGACCTCTTTTTCCCTATTTCCACATTCAGTGGAGTTTGCATCTCTGGAGCTTGGATTTGCTTTGCTGGTGTTTGAGAAGCTTTAGATTGTTCTCGTGTTTTGGAACTCTGTGATTTTTCTGCCATGACCAGGGTTTCAATGACCTGAACTATAGGTTCTTTTCCTTTACCTTTAGGCTCTGCTGTTACTGATGGGCTGTCTTCCTGTATAGCTTGTTGTAGAGTGGCTGTTGAAGATGTGCCAATATAGGGTACCTGCATTTGATCATATATTTCTAGGTCAAATTTCTTCTCAGCATCTTTCATAAGTTTATTCAATTTGTCAGCTCCACTTCCCTCTTCAACAAGTGTTCCTTTAACCCATTCATCTTGATTTGCATACTGTTCTATGTCAGGAATTCTGTGATGTATATAAGGAGATGACTTATTTTTTAACCTTTTTTCACAAATGAAACCAAAGGGGTCATAAGGGACCCAACGGAAAGATGTCTGGAATTTTCTCTCTAATAAAAGTTCTGCTTCTCTCTCAGCTTCTCTAGAATTGCAAATGAAAGGACCTAACTGGCTTTTGATCCTTAATTGTGCTTTCTTCTTTACATTGCAGAAATGGATTACATCTGAGTTATTCATCTGTCTAAAGTATTCCAAAGCAAAAATTCTCATTGGTACATATCTGGGTAACTTGAATGGATGTAATTCACATCCATAAATCCTGATAACTGTATGGTTTTGGTACAAGTACCAATCCCCAACTTTGTAACTTTTTGACAATTGCAGGGTCTTTCTTATCTCAGTACTAAGCCTCGGGGGAGAAACTCCTGTTAACAAGGTTGTAGCAGGATGTACAAATTGATCAATGAATTCTGAATAAGAGTAGGGAGAATCAGAGGACAAATGAATGATGGGGGACCAAAAAATAACAGACCTGGGATTACCTTGAGCATCAAGTTTCTGAACAGGGAAAGGGAATTTGTCTGAGTGATAGAAAATTATGAGGTGATAGATAACTAAGGAGTACTTGAAAACCTTTTCATCATCTAGCCTTAAAAATTGATCATGGATTTTGTTGGCAATGAAGGAAGCATAGTCATACTTAATCTCAGGAGGCCGCCCAGGGGTAAAGATAGATAGCAAAGCCAGAGTTATCTCGTCAACATACTCACTGGTATTGAATCCTAAGACAAAGGATATTACATTCACAATAAGCCTTCCCAAATGATTGAAAAAACAAAAACCATAGGGGGGAGTCCCTTTTGGCTGATGCTCAGGTAACATGAAGTACCGACACATTGCTTTCAATTTTTCTGGAGTTAACAGTCTGGTTTTCTCAATTAGCCCTTCCATGGATAGAGGTGCTAATTCTTGTTCTGGCTCAAATTGTAACATAGCATTGATAGCCTGAGGTGTTATAGGGAACAAAACACTTTGATCAGGAGCTAATATAGCTCTTTGTGTGGGATCATAATTTGCATGACAATAATGAATGATTTCAGGGAAAACGTGGACTGTAGGAATGAAATACCTTGGGAGATTGGATTCCCACAACCCTATAAGATCCTGCCCCTTTGAGTATTCGTCTCTGCAGCGACAGAAACTCAAACGGGGACTTTCATCGAAATGCAGGTCTTTTATTTGGAAATCTTCATCTATGAGAGGCAAGTAGTCTAGATCTCGGTGAGGAGCATTCAAAGGAGTGACATTTAGAGCAGTAGGGGCCTCCATTTTGGTTCTTGTTGATTCAAAATGGAGGTTTCAGTTTTTCTTGCAGACCGGACGGGATATCTGACAAAAGAAGAAATTGGGACAAATTGCAGGTTTGGGAAGCAAATTCACAGGTTTTAACTCTTCAATGAGGACTCAGAGAGGATTTTTAACCACTTTTTCAGAGAAAAAACACAAGAAACCAAGTTTAACTTGCAGTCGGGGTGCGGAATGATAAATACCTGTTTTTTAATGAAAACTGGTTCTTCAACAGGTAATGGACAATGGCAGGAACGTTCTTCAACACGGGCGCAGCGGAATTTTTGAGTAATTTGGTGTATTTGCAGTGAATTTTGAAATTTGCAGCGGGAGCTTAGTCTCTTTCGAAAACCAAAATAACTAAAAAAACGCGAAAAATGGCTTAAAAACAAGTCAAAAGGGTTTTTGTCGTTTTCGATGTGATGACGTCATTCGACGTACGGGGTGACGTAAGGGAGTGGGACCGGCGGTATTCGATAAGCGGTAAGCGGTGAGCCCGCACCGCTTATGGAGGAAAGCGGTAAAAATCGCAATGGCAGCGATTCCACAGGCTGCTTGCCACGTGGAATGCTGAATAGTCAAACCCGCTCATTCCCCGCTGGCTAAAAAACTCTCATGCGATGGGCAGCGGGATTGATCGGGACCGTTGATCAATGGAGGAATGATCTGACGGCTGGAGGAAAGGGAAACTTGTGCGGTTTCGAAAGTGGGCCCGTCGGGGTTTAAACAAGTTTTGACATGTAATCTAATCACCCCGGGGAGAAGCTAATAGGCGGGAACGGTTGTTAATTAGTCCAAATGACTAATTAACCCCGTGAATTTATAAAATGAATTGCGGCGGGGTTTGGCCATGTGGAATGCCACGTGGAATGCTGAGTATGGTGGCGCAGGATTCCGTCGTAGTTTATTCTTGTTTTTGGTGTTAAACACATATGTTACATGTCTAACGCTTTTCTATATATATTTTATTATACGATGAATAAATTAATATAATTAATTCATCATAGGGGCGGAATGTATATATAAGGTTAGAGTTTTACCAAAGGGCTTTATAAAGCGGGGTATTTATTTTAAATGTGCGGGACTATATATACTTTGGTAAAACATTATAATAAGAGGGTTTTGGGGATATTTATTAGAAAAGGGAGTTATATACATAGGAAAAAGGGATTTCACGAGGGATTTAATATAATAGAGTTAGGTGTTAATATGAAAAAGGACAAGGAAAATCAAAACACCTTTGTACATCTAAGAAAGTGAAAACTTATGAAGTAAATTGCACATTTTTATCTTCAACACTTAAACTTAGAATAACAAGTTGTTTTGAGGAATTTTTTGGAATGTTGCATCAGTTTCCTAAGTAAAATAGGATTTTACTTAGGAAAAGTTAAAAATGGAAGATAATCAATGATGGATTATTTCAAGTGCTTAGGTCCTTTGATCATTAGGCCGAGGGTCCGGTCCCTCCAGAAGTCAAGGAAATGCCTTGAGCCCCTTTGATCTCAAATTACCTTAGTACTTTTGGGGAAATTAGTAAAACTCTTGAGGGGGAAAATGATGAGGGAGGTTAATGAATTTGACTTTGCTTGCTGTGATTTTTCAGTGTATTTCCTGCTTTAGTACTTGTGATGAAAGTAAATGATTAACCAACATGTAGCAGCACCATTCATCAGATAACACTTTGTAGCACCATCTACCTACCCTATCTACTTAACACTACCATTTTGTCTTCTTTATTAGGGTGCATTTAGACTTGCAAACCCTTTTCAATATTTTTCTTTTTACATGATGAATCTATCTATTTCTACCCTTATTACATCCAAGGGCTCAGATTAAACTGTTGAGCACCTTTTATTCACTCTACCTAGCTACTTATCTGCCAAGATTAAACCGTTTGGCTAGATATTTATTCTCTAATCTAAAACATGAAATTGAAATATGACTAAGCCAAGTTTAAACAGTTTGACTTATTCATGAATTGTGGCAAAAGTTTCACAAGCTGCACACAATTATTTTATTACAATAGATGAAAAAAGTAGTGGCACTTAGACTTGCACACTTTCCTTGGTCTATTTTTGCTTGGGGTTCATTTCTTTCTCTTTTTGACCATTTTTATTCTTTTTGCCCTTTGATTTTTCTTTTAGGGTATACCCTCTTTACATTTTTTAAATTTTTTGATTTTTTGGTTTTTCAAGAATATGGAACACCTTTGCTCAAGTAAGAAGGTTTGAACATATTCCACACTTCCATCAAGACAATCATGAAAGATGAAACCTATTGATATAGGAGGCTAACAGATAGCATGGGCCCTCTGCTACCAATTTGGTGAAGTCCTTCAGCTCCTTAAAGTTGTAATCAAAACATCATCAAAGAACTAAATTTCTTTACTGAAAATCTCACAAATCTACATCCCATTCCATCTTGAACTTTGTTACAAAATACTCCTATTTTCTCCTACTTCTTCATTACTTCTACATTAACCATGATAGGAAAAAGCTTCTCCTATTTATACAAAATATGAGGAGTCATCTCATTAATGAGAGTCCATGAATCTCTCCCTCCAACTCTAGAGTTACAATCAAAATAGGAAATGATAAGACACATGTCTTTCTAGAATTTCAACACAACTTAAGAAAGGAGACACATATCCTCTTAGAGTTTCAATACAACAAGGAATTGAGACACATATCCTCTTAGAGTTTCAATACAACAAGGAAGTGAGACACATGTTCTCATGATCCCATGATCTTCTCCAACCAAATTCGAATTTTGCCTTAGAGTGCCACATAAGGGTCTTCTAGAAGTCTCCTTTTTGACCTACACATGTCACAAAACTCACAACACATATATAGATATATGAAACTATGTTAATTTTCTAGTTTCTAATCATAAATTCACTTTAAATACATGAAATAAATAACTTTGGAAAACAAGGATCCTAACCCATATATTTATGAAAAATGGTTATTTGATGTAGGGCTTTAGGTCAGATGGCTATGAAATAAGGGCTAGATGGTTATGACATAATGGAAATATATATGAATATGGAAAACACTTTTGAGACTCAACACATCCCATGAAGTGCAAGAAGAGAAATATGATTTGGGAGGATGGTAGTCTTCATTGGAAGGGTACCAAGGTTGAGCATGGTGGGAGGCACCCAAATTTGGATGAGTGGGTGTGGGTGGAGAGCAATAAGCTAGTAAGCTAGTTGAAAATATATGACATCGGGCAGCAGGAGGCTTGGCTGCGTTGGCTACTCTTGAAAGAGTTTGGCCATCATGTGACATATCCACTTTCTAAGGGTATGTCGGTGGAGGAATTTTGGCAGGATATTTGCATCATAGGGCAGCAAGGAGTATGGATGCATTGTGTTGATATGACATTCTTCATATCAATAATTTTGTCTTCACACATGATTTGTATGATGGAGGTATGAGGAGGCAGCAAAATCCTTTGTTTCTTGGATTGTCTTGGGAGAGCATGGAAAAATTTGCTGTCATACTTTTCATTATGTTGCAAGAGAGGGGGATGGAACTATCATGGTGCAAAGGGTCTACTTCTCAGCCTTGGATGATCAAGAAGTACTTCTACCTTGGGATAAAATTCTTATATGTAGCAGCATTATGGGGGGGGGGGGGGGGGTCTTTGACAAGAAGCATGTCAAAGAGTGGAATTATGAGTTGGCAGGAGCCTATTTGCATAGGCCAACAACGTTGCCACTTTGGAGCTTGGGCTTATTGATGGAGTGTCCCCAGGATCACTTCACATTTGATGCACTTGGTGGAGAAGGAGTAGGTGAGAATGATGGAGTAGTGGATGGAGACATCTATTACTAGGATATGTTCTTCTTGACTTGGATTTCCAAGCATAAGAAGGAGGATTTTCATGCAGCATATGATTCATTCCTCTTCATGGGAGTATTTCATACCACTATGGGGGGCCTATTCATGTACATATGTATCATCTTACTTTCAGCACATGGTAATAATATTGCTTTTGAATCTATTGATTTTCTAACACAGTATTTGCATTCTCTTACCATTTCTATTCAGTGCATTTTTCTTCAAAAGGGAAAGCTTTTTATTGAGCTCCATGGGAAAATTTTGGCCAACTATTATGATGGAGACAACCATATTTTGTATGACATTGGGAAAGTGTTTCATTATTCTTCTACATATTCTCAGTTGATCCACTAAGCCATTTACTATTCACTAATAGATGTGATGACATGTACAACTAGCCATTTGACAAGAAACAACTTGCCATGCTATTTTATGAAGCAGCAGTGGGGAAGACTGTGCTGGTTGCATTTGAGAGACCATTGTCCTTATCCTTTGGTACATATGGCAGCCAGCATGATGCTAATCATGATTCCATTTACTAATATTGTCTTTGTCATTATGGGTAACATTATTGTAAGAGAGACACATTTTTGGGGTGTGCCCTTGGGGAAGGAGCTTTCCCACACTTTTTGCATTACATGTTCCAAGGGGAGCATGGGAGGAGATATGGCCACCACAATAAAACACTTGCTTCTTTATGAGGTGGGCCATGGGATTGATCAGATGCCATATGATGGTGATTTCCAACTCATCATATATGGGACAGTTTGGGCCAACATGATTCACAACATTAGAGAGGAGATCTTTGGAGGTTTACTCTTCATCTTGCCACTTGAGGGAAATATTATTGCATCCCAAGATCATAATATACTCTACACTTATCATAATTGGAGAGGAGGACAACATGGGGTAGGCCACTTTTTCTACCATGTTCAGATTTTCAGCCCACCTACTTTGCAGGAGCTCAAGGTGGAGGAGGATTTACAGGAGTTGCCATGTTGGGAGGTAACTCATTTTATATGGATGATAGCTTGGGGATGGGAGATTCATATGGGGATGGTAGATCCCAATATTTATCATACCTCATGCCTCAATAAGGCCTTTAGACCACCCATTATTTCCTCCATTGATACTTTACTTTTACATGATGATAGCTATTTGGGATGCTCACCAAAAGCTAGCTTGATTACTTGGGAGGGGAAACTTGGAGATATATTGATGAGACAACACCTTGATCCTTGGAGGATTTTATCTTATGAGGATGCTACAGGGGGGGAAGAGTGTAGGTTTTAACCTTGTACAGAAATTATCTGCAAACGAATCTTAAAAACAGAAAATAAACAATAGCAAGAGCATAAAACATAAAACAGATAAACACAGAGATTTTCCCCTAGATCCCAAATCAGGATGACCAGATTGATTTTTCATTATATTCCTTTTAGTGTTACAACACATATATATGTATGTTGAAGCATACATAAACCCCAATCCATTAACCCTGGATTAGAACATAACTGTAGTTCCCTTGGTCGGATCTAAAAAATACCAGGGGCCAAAAACCATCATGCCCCAAAACCATGGGGCGTCCACCCACCAAAATAAGGACCAGTCTTTGGGGCACTCGCCCTGCATCTGATAGTAGCTACCACCGTAGGTGACCCCCACGACGTTGTGCCCAGCGCAATGTACAGGTGGGCTATCGCCCCCCCTATTACCCCCCCCGCATGATTATTCATGGAAAGAATATAAAACAAACCCAAAAAAGAGGAGGCTCTTCAGTTCTATCCTTGCAATTTCTTGAGGACAAGCAACATTTGGGAGGGGAGGACTATAATATTCCGAAATTAGCATACAACTAATTGGAATATTGATTTTTGTTGTTTGCACTTAGGAGATGAATAAATGGGTAAGGAGGCCCATAAATTTCAGAGATAGAAATAAAATACCTCTTGATGTGAAAAGGGATCATAAAAATAACTAGATCTAGCACTCTCATGTGTGGAAAGGGACATTTTTCATGTGGACAAAGTCAAGTTTGACCAAGTCAACAACATAAATGTAGGAGGAGTGGATCAGAAATAAAAATAGCTTAATATGAATGAGGTTTAGCCTAGAAAACTATATGTGAGTTGGATTGAAGACCCTTAGGTGTGAAAAATGTTGAAGCAGGTTGAAGAGGTCAACCTTGACCAAATCAAATAATGCAGTTTGAGAAGAGTGGCTCTAATAAAGGTACAACGCAGTTTTGGAGGGAGATTGTTTTTGTGATTGTGGAAACCCTATTGAGTGGGACCTAAGGTGAGAAGGCACACTTATTTTATAAGGAAGAGGATGGTAGCCATTTGAGGTTAGCTTATGAATTATATTTTTATGTTTGCTTAGACTTTTTCTCTCTTCAGCTATTTAGCTAAGATTGTTGGTGTTGTTTAGCACTAAGGTATTCCTGTTTAGGAATTCCTTCTCTTCCCTTTAAGTAGCTATTGGGAGAGAACTGATCTATCATTCCACACATATAGCATTGGTGCCAAGCTTCAGTCTTCATTTTCAGTACAGTTTCTACTGGAGGTTGTGTTGAGTTGCAGGGTGTTGTAGTGGAGGGTTGAGAAACACACTTTATGAGTTGATTTTGCATAGGAGGGAGGCTCCCTTCTATCAAAGGATCAATTTGGAGGGTTCCTAAGCTTATTTTAGACCTTTGGCAGTATGAAAATGCATTATCATCACCTACATCGTTATTTGAGTCTGGGAATTGCATTATTTTTGGAGGGCAGTTTCAGCAGTGTCTTTTGTGGCTCTTTTGGGGAGCTTTTCTGTGATTGGAGGGTTAAATATTCCATGGGGGAATAAATTTGATCAGATCTGCATCAGATATATATTATTCCAGCCTTATATACTCCTGTTCTTCAGTTTGCAGTGATTATTTGGTCTTATTGTTGAAGATCACCATTTGTATTCAGGGTGTATTACTAGAAACCCTTCCTGAATTCTCTAAATTTTGTAATAAGGAGACTAGATCTCTGTTCTTGAGCTGTATTGTTTAATATAATCTCAGATATATTTGTCTCTACTATTTATCTATACAAAACCTCATTATAATTCGCTATCTCTTTATGTAGTAATTTCATGTTGCAGTAGTTTTGGGGTTTTTGCCTTATTCCAGCTATCCTAGGTGGGGGAGGTTTGTTTACCTCGCCTAGTTTGATTTGTTTCTGATCTACTCTTGGATTTTGGTTTTATATTGTCCTATCTAAGGGATACAAGTGTTGATTTCATTTTCTATAGCATATAATTTTGAAAATGTGTTTTTTATGCATTCCTTGCTAAGCAATCCCATTTTGGGACATTACACTGTGTGCACAGAGATCCTCAGTCCTGTTGTGTGCAGACCCTACTGGCTATGTGCGCAGGTGGTATTTTTGGATTGTAAGTGGATTTTGATATTAATATATATGTGAAGTACTCTTGGACATCTGATGCTATCTGGAACTGTTTGGTTATGATTGATGCGAACCTGGGTTATATGGTTAAGTTGCAAAAGTGTCTATTTAATTACTGCAAACTGTGAAAGTGTCTATGTTTTCTGGTATTTGCATCTGTGATCTGTTAACTACTACGATTATAGTGTTATGTGCTAATAATTGATATTACGCACATGGATGCATATTTATTTATTCATTCTATGCATGATAATAGCTCTGTAATCCTGTGAATAGATCTGTTTAGAGCAAACTCGATAAGTTGGAAACACAGTTCTGCTTGACTTACCTACTCTCTCTCAGGGTGCGGAAACCTGGTTCCAGCACCCTCCCATACTTCTTCGGGTGAGACTTTGGCCTCCGCAAGTAGGTCACTACCGAAAGGGCCAGTAGTATAAGGGTTTGTTGGCAAACCTTAACCTTCAAACCTAGGTCAGGACCCCTCAAGCCAAAAAATAGTTCCATTTCTGGGGCTAGGAGCATTTTTAGAGAGAGATTGGGTAATGCCAAGAACACATTAGAGACCTGTGAAGAAAGAGATCGATGAGTGGTTCGAAAAGCAAATTCAGGAATTCGCAGTGAAGGAGAATCGTAGTGCAAAGCTGACCACAGAGAAGTGGAAGAATAAGTACATTTTCACAGAGATATACAAAATTTTCTTTGTGACATTTGCGATAGAGCTTCAGGAGTGGCTCGCAAGGCTCGTAGATTTCCAGAAGTGTTGGAAGAATGAACAGGTCATGCAGTGGACCCCAAAGTTGATCCAGTAGTTAGAAAAGACTAATAACACCATCACTCACACGGTAGATCATTGGGTGGACAGTGCGATAGGAGGGTTTGTGACCAAATTTGCAATTGATCAATTTGTGTCCTACTCTGAGGCAGAACAAAGGTTCTTCAAGGGTTTTTGGGGTAAGTTTCTAAAAACTATGCCATTACTAATTAAGATCTTATTGTGTGAAAAGAGCATTTTGTGCAGCCATACAAAGTGAATGATCTCCGATCAAAGTGAGAGTACAACACATAGTGTTAAGTACTTCAGAACTAACCAAGAAGGAGATAGATTTGTCTATATTCTAGTAAGGGATTTGGCTGCACAAGAATCTTCGACTACACCACAGTCAAGCCATTACAAGGGTAAGAACTCACCCATACCTCCTCCCCCACCAGAAGATGAGATGGCCTTGCACATGAAGCTACCTACCTTCAAGGGCGTAGGGGATGAAGACATGGACTGGTTTTGCTTTGTTGCGAGATAAGTATGGACTGCACAGAATATGGCCAGTGACACTGTTAAAAGGGCGCAACTATCCCTTGCCTTTGAATTAAGAACCTTGGACTATTATATGGGATACATAGCTCAACATTTGAATGCGACCATTGAAGAGATTAATAATGCCTTGAAATAGTAGTTCAAGAAGCCTAAGTCCTACTCTCATATAGTGAATGATCTGAAAGATTTCAAGCAGGGACCGTTTGAGTCTATATGGGAAGCTGACCAATGGTTAAAGAAAGTAATTAGAGAAGGAGGATTTATGCATGATGACAGGCAGAACACGGAGTGGTTCATTGCTATGTTGCTGCCCCACCTGCGCGTGCCAATGGTTCACCAAGCCATTGAATCACAGGAAAAGGCCTTAGAGATTGCGATGAAGCTGGAAGCTACACCAAGAGACGATACCCAGTTAGTAGTACAAAAAATACAAGGAAAGTTAGAGGCAATGCATATGGATATCTAGAATCTGCAGAAGGAACAAGGAACAAAGGCTAGCTGTAATGTTCCCAATTAAGGACAACTAGCTAGGCATGACTAGAAAACTCATTTTCTAGTAATGGCAGCTACAGGAATTGAAAATAGGACCTGGATCCCTTAGATAAATACATCTAAGACTGAAATACAAGAGATGGCTCCAAAGAAATCCTTCTAGAGTGGTTAAACAAATCTCCCACTACTAGATGTCCTAAGAAAGTGCCCGATGAGGGACTGCAACAATTCTTGAGCAAGAAATGGAAAGACAACGTTATTATATAGCTGTGAACACATGAAGATATGTATAGCCAACAAATATTTGATATAGCCACAAATTTATACAATGTGTGGAGGAATCAATCACTCTAGCTAGGCAATGGAAGCCTCAATGTGACATATACATGAAAATGCAAGAGCATTGCTACACATGAAAAGCCTTGCCTAAAATAACATAATTTATATGGAAATTGTAAAAAAATACATGATATGACAATGATAGCTCAAATAAATGAGGGGGAGAAATCTCTCAACCCCTGAAAACTCTAATACAACAATAATACACAATCCTCAGGAGGATTGGCTACAATATACATCAAAATGGAAAATCTGGAGAAATGCCGGAGTTGCTGGGCAGCAGCTACAACTCAATAATGGAAATACATGGAGATGGTTGAATAATATGTACAATATAAAAGAAACCTCCTCCAATGGACCTCTCAATGCAAGTCTGATCTCGACATTGAAGATCTTGCCCTCCAAGAAGCTGGTGCAACCTCTCACTGCAATGGTACACTGAAATAGCACAATCTTGAGGATGGAACACGTTGTCTATGATGGGAGATGTTGGCCTTGATGCCAAGATGTGAAAATCATCTCTAAAATCCCTTTCACTAACGTTTTGGAGGAATAGGAACTCCCTCCTCTGAAAGATGAGCCAAAGAGAAGTGTTGTGGAACCCTCCACTGCAACACCCATCTACATTACGTTATTTTTAAGCAGACATAACACTGTGACTAAATAAAGGCTTTGGCCTTGAGCCAAGATGTGGAGAAGATGAAGTGAAATCCTTCAAGAGGCCCCCCAAGAAGGAGAGTAAATCCTAAACAGGAATCCCTCGTGCTAAGCAGCACTGCAACTCAGCTGAACAACTGGAGTGTGCAATTTAGTCTTCAGACTAAAATCAATATGCTCCAAGATTTCTCACTATGGCTGCCTCCTCCTTTTTATGCAAGTGAATGCCTCTTTTCCATGGACCCCACACATTAGGGTTTCTTCCACAAGGAATATTCCTCCCTCTCAAACTGCGTTGTCTTCTCATGCAAGCTACACCTCTTAGGCAGTGTTGTTGACTTGGTCAAAATTGACCTTGTCCTCATGCAACTTGCCCCTTTTCACACTAGAAGGTGCAAAATAAGCTGCTCCAATGAACCCTCTTCATACTATGAAGGATATTATTCCTACTCATGGGCCTTTTACCCATTTTAATCACCTCCTAGATGAAATAAGAAAAAATTAATGTTCCAATTTTCTTCATGAAAATTTTGGAACATTACACTAGCCCTAGATGGGCCACAGATATGGGTGGTATTATAAATTTGAAGAAGAGAAACATGGTGTTTGAAAGTGAAGGAACATGAGTGGTAGTAACGCTAGACCCTGAAAAAGGTATACAAAACTAGTGTGTGAGGAAGAAGAGGTGGATCACATCTATAAGTTAACTACGAGGGATGAAGATTGGATCAATCCTACGGCTGATGACGCGCTCTGCTAGTAAAATGATAGTGAATGCGTTTCTGACTTTAACGAGGAAATGGAAAATTGGAAAAACCAGTTACATGATGTCTCTGCACTACGCTGCCTGTGAATCACCAGGGATTTATGCTGCATATCCTCAGAAGTAAGATAATTCCCTACTTCAATGGTTCTGGTAGTATAAAAGAGTTTTTTCGAATATTTGAAGTTGAGGTTCCAAGAGAACGAAGGCTGTGGGCCCTTAATCTAGCCATGTGCGCAACACCAACAAGGTGGTGGGACGCGCATAAGGGGGCATTCCAGGACTCAGAGGAATGTCGGGATATGATGATCCTACGATTTGAGCCTCTGGCTGATGTGTGCATCAAGATGTTTCTTGGCCCAGGGGATCTGCGCGAACATCTATGTTGGAAATATTTTCATTGATGGAAAAGGCGCACAAAGGAGCAGCATCAAGACAAGGGAGCATATCAGATTCATATGGAATTCTTGCAGAGAAATAAAGTAAATTGGTAGAGGCTACAAGAGGAGGGTTTAGACAGGAAGAAGTTTTTTTTGAATAGTCAGTGTTTTGTTTATACATTATGTGTAGAATTTTGAGTATATTTACTTCTATGGAAGGATTCAGAGGAATTTAGAGAATTCTAGTTCGTTTGCTTGAGATTGGGCAGTGTTAATTTATTTATGGTTATTGAGTTACGCAATAGAAAGGAGGGTTTTATCCCTTTGAAAATTCATTGATTTATGGTTTTTTGTGTAGCATCGAGAGTTATTAACCTTTGTAATAAGGGTTTGGGAGGAAATTAGAACTCTGATTCATTGGTTGAGAGCGTAGCGATAATTCGTCTCGGTTTATTGAGTTATGCAATGAAAAGGAGGTTTTATGAGAAATTGAAGTTAAACAAAGAAATGGTGAAAATCCGCAGTGGAACGCGATTTAAAACAAAGTTTGCAAGTTAAGCGGTTTTCAAGAAAACCAGACACTGTTGTCGCACAGCCTTTGAGTTGTGGGCAATTTTTCCCATTTCGAACGCGATCGAATGATATTGCGACACGTCATGAGCGCAATACCACCCATTTTGCGTTGCTTTTGGGTGATAAAGTTATGGGGTCGATTGAACGCAATTATCGTCTGATTAGATCTGTGGAAGATCCGACAGAGTTTGCATTGAAAGATGAGTGGGAGTTAAAATAAGGTATGGACCCAAAGTTTTATGCAGCAGAGTATTAGTAAGGTTTGGAATCCGATTATATGAGGCTGAAAGGCTTTAAACATTGTTTAAAACACAGTATAATATTACATTGCCGAGGGTTTTAAATATTCATTTCCAAAGGTTTTAACGTTATTTCCAAAGGTAATTACATATTATAATGTGCATTATAATATTTCCGAAGGTTTAAGGATTCCGAAGGTTTAACATTTTTTTAAGGGTTAACATTGTTTTAACATTCATAAACAGCCTGATAGTTGAAAAGGGGGTGCCTCTGCAGTTGACCCGCCCATCGGGCGTTGACCGTAGATCGATGGTTGTCATTCACTGTGGTAGCACAAGCCAGAATCTGATGATTCCATACCAAGGAGTGCCTCCGCAGTATCGTGAACTGGGATTCGCTTTCCTAGAGCCCAGAAGTATGGTTTATTTGGGGTTTAAACCATAGAGTTGAAAATCATAAGCGGAGATGATATTATGCTAAGCGCCTGAAGTGTTAATCAAAAGTGCGAGCAGCAATGAGGACCGTAGATCTGGACAGATCAACGGTGATGATCGCTTCGGAGGAAAATCGCACAAACACTGTGGTCATAAAAAATGCGAAGTGTGATATGATGATGTGGCGATGACATGGCAAGTGATGTGGCAGCTGACGTGGACTTGGCCTGCAGCAAATCGCAAGATCGAAGGGGTGAAGATCGTAAGAGAAAAGTTGCGATGAAATGCGAGTGATGGATGTGATGCGATGGACAGTGATGATGTGATGCGATCGTATATCACATATCGCACATGATATGGGTATGCATGGTATGAAAAATGATATTGTGATAGCCGATATTGTGATGCACTGAATAGAAGTGATGCGATGTGCTGATGTAAAGAGACACATGGCAGCCCAGCACTACATCGCGCATCGGCATACAAAGTCCTTCGCATACCGCGAAGTGTAAAGGAACCGAATGTGATGCAGCTCAGAATCATTATTTAAAGAGATTTCAAGTCTGGGTGTAAGTTTTTTTCCTTTGTAAATCGTTTCGAAGAGAAAAGGGAGGATTATAACGTAAAACATAAGGAAAGTATGAACGCAGGTAGAAAGTCTCGGGTAAGGACCTGACACAGAGAGAAAGGCAGAACCGAGTATTTAGAAGAATAGTGAAGGCTGAACGCTGTGGGCAGGAGAAAGATAGGCAAAGTTGGGAATAGAAGAATATAGTGGCACTATTGGAAACAAACAGCTGGGTCAAGTTAGGAAAAAATGAGCAGTTATGCAGCAGAGCTAGACTATAACAGCAGAAACGGAAAAGACAGTGACAGCAACAAAAAAGACAAAAGTATGGTGAACCAAGAGCTGAAAGGGCTGAGTAAAATGCATTATTGTATCTGTAAATGTAAATGATTTAATTATTTTTATTGTATGTGATGCAAAGGCAAGTCTCCATAGGCAAGGCAAGACTCCACTGTAATACATTCTGTTTTATTATTTTGAAAGTGCTAGACAAGAAAATGAGAAGGGGGAAGGAAAAGAGTCATACCATTCATTTCGAATTCCCTGTGGAATGCAAAAAATTATGAGGTGATCCCTATAAATAATGTAACTAGCATATGCATATAGGGGTTGAGAGAATGAAGAAATGAGTGAGACAGTGTAAGAAGAAGAAGGAGCAGAGAGAGGAGTTGTGAAGATCTAGAGATGATATAAAGCAAATTTGAAGGCTGGAAAGGCAACAGTAAAGAAGGAGAAAAACAGAGCTGATATCCGCGTAAATCAGCATATGATTTTATTGTACAGTGAGGAAGTTGGTGCTTCCATATCAAGTTGTAGCTTG
Source organism: Pinus albicaulis (assembly GCA_034641835.2). NCBI lineage: Eukaryota > Viridiplantae > Streptophyta > Pinopsida > Pinales > Pinaceae > Pinus > Pinus albicaulis. The sequence goes on from CM076582.1 coordinate 932,514,227, forward strand.
ATAGATGTCTAGTTGTAGCTGGCTAAGGTAGGAGCCTCCTGTAAGTTGTAGCCTGCAGAAAATAGATGGGAGTTGGAGCTTCCTTGCAACTTGTAGCTTGCATAATTGAGTTAGTAGCCTCATGTAGGTTGGAGCTTACAGAAAATCAGTGGTGAGAGGGATTTGGAGCTTGCCTTTGCATCACAACAATAATAAGATGTGTTTTTCTCCCTTATGGGTTTCCACTTATATCTGTTGTCTATATGCATGATGATTATGTGTTGAAATTCGGTATTTAATCTGCTTAATATCTGCTGCTCACTTATTAAGATTGGGGTTTCTTTGTATATTAAGTGGATCATGAAATGAAGATGTAAATAAATATAAAAGAAAGTTTTACAAGACCATGATTGCATTAAAATGATTCACCCCCCCCTCTTAGTTTAACCAAGGGTTCAACAATTGGTATCAGAGTAGGTTCCTTATGTATCAGTTTAACAACTGGAAGGAGATCCTAGGTCCCCAAGATGACTAGTTTATTCTCAACAAATAAGGCCCCTTTGTTCACTGGTACAAATTATGTCTTCTAGAAAATAAGAATGAAGAAGTACATAATGTCTCTAGGAATAGAAGTTTGGGCTGCTGTGGAATTGGGATATTCCCCAAAGGAGTCTGACTTAGAGAAAGATGCCAAACTAGATTTTGTTGCTAATGAAAAAGCCATGAATGCTCTCTTAAGTGGTTTGTGTGAGGTAGAAATTATTAAAGTAATGCACAACAAGACTTCCAAAGAAATATGGGATACATTAGAAAGTATCCATGAGGGAGATAAAAAGGTGAAGGCTGCCAAGCTGCAATTCTATAGAGCTCAATTTGAAAATATAAAAATGAATGAAGAAGAAGATGTTGCCAGCTTATCCTTAAGGGTTGCAGAAATTGTGAATAACATGAAAGCTCTAGGAGAAACCATTAGAGAATGTGTAATTGTTCAAAATATATTGAGATCATTACTATCCAGGTTTAACCCCAAGGTTTCTACCATAGAAGAAACAACTGATTGGGAAACATTGACCATGAAACAATTACTTGGAAACTTAACAGCCTATGAGATGAGACTTCCACAGAGGAAGTCAAATGTGAGGGAGGCGGCCTTTAAGAAAAATAGGAGAAACGAATAAAAAGAAGATACATGCTCCTGCTCTGATGAAGAAGAGGCCAAATTTGTCAGAAGATTGGATAGAGGCTCATGAAATTATAAAGGTAAGCTTCCATTTAAATGCTTTAACTGTGGAAGAGTTGGGCACTATGCATCTAAGTGTCCTCTTAAGAAAACAAAGAATCAGACTCAAGAGACAGAGAAAACCAAAACAAATAACTGTTAGAAAGGGAAGAGATTCAATAGAAGATCATTTTATGCTCAGCAAGATAGCAGTGCATCTGAAAACTCAGATGAATCCTCAAATGAAGAAGGAATCTCTGAATTTGTGTTGATGGCCAAGGAAAAGTCTGAAGGATTCCTTCTAAAAGATGAGGAAGAAGGTGAGGTAGATCTTGAGGGGGAGCTAAGAAGTGCCCTGGAGGAAATAGACAGACTTAAACTCAAGTGCAGAAAATAGAAAGACATTCTCCTCAAATGTGTAAAAGAGGTACCAAATTCAAAAGACATCATTCAATTGAAAGTAGAACTTGAAGAAGCTAAGAAGGTGGAAGACATTCTGCTAAACCAAATTAAAGATAAACATCAGGAGCAAGAGAAATTGGAAGAAGAAGTGGTATGATTGAGAAAGAAATTAGAAAACACCCAAAGGGAATTGTCAATAAACACTCCTCGAATGACAAGCACTGAACAGTTGGACATGATTCTAAATGCTCAAAGGTATCCTCTCATAAAGGCTGGGATAGGATATGAAGGAGAAACTAGTAAGTACAAGGTAGAAGATAACAAGAATATCATTTTTTTAAAAGTTTTAAAGGATAATGAAATATCTCAAAAAGGAACTATAGAAGTAGAAGCCAACAAGAACTTGATGTGTGATGAAACAATCAGAAACAAGAAGCAACATCAAGAGACAAAGAACGAAATGAAGAAATAGTTAGCTGAAAAAGGCTCTTGCAATCCTGAATATGAATTGAATAAATTCAGAAGCTATCAAAAGAGATTATTTCCTCCTATGAGAAATATCACTTGTTTTGTCTGCCACAAGCTGGAACATATTGTTGCATACTGTTAGAAAAAGATAATCGATTTCAACCAGCAAAAATTGTAGAAATTGAAAAGACTGCCTCAAGCAAACAAATGGAGAGGACAACCCTTCACCAGGTACACTAATCGTTTCCATGGGTATTTTTTTTGTTGTAAGGGGTTTGGCCATAAAGCCATGGAGTGCAGAACATATGGACAAAGACTGATGTTCAAAACCCCAAGGAGATTTATGAATAATGGAGAGTTCACTTGTACACATAATCCTTTTAAAAATATAATCAAATGCTTTGTATGCCATAAAATCGGACACTTGTCTTCCAAATGTACTCTCAATGAATGTGGTCCATCTTCTCAGAAAAGGTGCCAAACAAATAGCTTCTTTCAGTGGAAAAAGAAGTTGAATAAGTGTAACCTGGCTCTAATAGCCCAAGATCAGAAAAGCCAATGCTATTTGGACAGTGGATGTTCAAAGCATATGATTGGATATCGAAACAAGTTTATAACCTTTGATGAAAATAAATCTGGGAATGTAACATTCGGCAATGATAAAGCAAGGAAAATAAAATGAAAAGGCTTAGTGAGTCTGAATAATGGAAGAGGAAAAGCTCAAGATGTACTATTTGTGGATGGGCTGAAAACCAATCTGCTAAGCATCAGTCAAATGTGTGATAAAGGTTGTGAGGTTCTCTTTAGAGCCCAAGACTATGAAGTAAGATCGATCATCACAGGAAAGACGTTGATCAAAGGTTTTCAAACAAAAATTAATGTATATATAGTGAAAGAAGAGAATGAAGCATGCCACATAAGAAAACTTGATGAATCATGGTTATGGCATAGAAGATTGGGACACTTAAACTTTGACCACATCATCAGTCTGAGCAAGAAGAATGCAGTCAGAGATATGCTAGCAATAAAGAAGCCTTCAAATACCATATGTAAATCCTTCCAACTGGGCAAGCAGACCCGCATATATTTCAGGACCAAAGAGATACTATCTACAAGTCGGCCTCTTCAACTTGTACACATGGACCTGTGTGGAACTTCAAAAACTAAAGCACCAAGCGGAGAATCTTATTTCATGCTGATAATATATGATTTTTCCATATTGATGTGGGTAGAATTTCTTAAATATAAATCTGAAGCAATTGAGAAATTTAAGATATTCAAGGCATTGGTAGAAAATAAAACAAGATGCAAGATAAAATGCATCAGATCAGACAGAGGAGGTGAATTCACAGACTATGATTTTGCAGACCTATGCAATGAACATGGGATAAAACAACAGTTTACAATTGCAGGTACACCTAAACAGAATGGAGTGGAAGAAATACAAAACAGGTCAGTACAACAGATTGCAAGAGCCATGATGCAAGAAATTAACATTCCCCAAAAGTATTGGGCATAAGCAGTACACACATTTCACATTATCAACAAAGCTCATCTAAGGCCAAATTGTGACAAAACTCCTTACGAATTATGACATGGTAAACCAACATCAATCAAGCACTTTAGAGTATTTGGAAGTAAGTGTTTCATAAAAAATAATGATGAAAAACTGGGGAAGTTTGATGCAAGAGCTGATGAAGGAATATTTTAGGATATGCATCCAAGATTAAGGATTACATGCGCTACAAAAAAATAATACACAATATTGTGGAAATCATTGATATAATATTCTACCAATATCTACCAAACATTAAAAGAAGCACAAGATGCGACAATCCTCCAGATGACCATGAAGAAGAGAACTAGGATAATGACGAACTGAGCTAGATAATGGAATATACTAAATTGAACTCAAAAGGTCCCTCAAGAGACATTCAAAAGAACCATCCAGAAGATCAAATCATTGGGGACAAGAGTGTGGGAGTCTAGACAAGAAGACAGCTTGTTGAACAGGCAAAAGAAGTATACCTAGCGATGCTATCTCAAATAGAGCCAAAGAAGTTCAAAGAAGCCAGCAAAGACAAAAACTGGGTAAATGCTATGAGTGAAGAACTGGACCAAATTGAGAAGAACAATACTTGGGAATTAATTCCAAGACCTACTGGGAAAAATTTCATTGGCACAAAATGGATATTCAAGAATAAGATGAATGAACAAGGGTAGGTAATTAGAAATAAAGCCAGACTTGTATGCAAAGGATATTCACAAATTGAAGGTCTTGATTATGATGAAACCTTTTCCCCTGTAGCCAGAATGGAAGCAATAAGAATGTTTTTGGCCTTTGCATGCTATCATGATTTCAAGGTATATCAAATGGATGTGAAGTCTGCCTTCCTGAATGGAGATCTAGAGGAAGAAGTCTACATGGAACAACCTGAAGGACTCTCATTAACAAATAAAGATGACTATGTGTGTAGATTAAAGAAAGCCTTATATGGTCTAAAACAAGCTCCTCAAGCATGATATTCAAGGCTGGACAAATACTTGCAAAAACAAGGGTTCAAGAAAGGAGGAGTAGACAACAATTTGTACATAAAGGCTAATGGAAATGAACTCTTGATTGTAGTAGTGTATATAGATGACATCATGTTTGGAAGCAACAAAGATGAATTAGCAAAAGGATTTGCTGAAGAAATGAAATCAGAGTTTGAGATGTCAATGATTGGAGATCTTACCTTCTATTTAGGACTTCAAATTCAAGAAAAGAACACAGGAATATTCATTTCGCAAGAAAAATACTTAAGAGAAATGTTGAAAATGTTTCAAATGGAAGATTGCAAACTTGTGTCAACTCCCATGATCACTGGATGAAAACTATGTGCTAATGATGGATCAACAGATGTAGATCAAAAAATTTACAGATCCATGATAGGAAGTATGCTATACCTAACTGCTTCTAGACTAGACATTATGTTGGCAGTAGGACTTGTGGAAATATATCAAGCAACACCAAAACAAAACCATTTACTTGCAATCAAGAGAATATTTAGATATCTACAAGGAACTTCACAGTATGTCATATGGTATCCAAAAGGAAAAAGCTTCACATTGACAGCATACACAGATGTATATTGGGCTAGCTGTGTGGATGACAGGAAAAGCAGAAGTGGAGGAGCATTTTATTTGGGAAAAATTCTGGTGGCATGGCTAAGCAAGAAGCAAACTTCTATCTTTCTATCTACAACAGAAGCAGAATACATAGCAGCAGCAACATGTTGCACACAAGTAATGTGGATGAAACAAACTCTCCAAGACATGAAGGTAAGCATTGATGGACCTATTTCTATCAAATGTGACAATAAAAGTGCAATAAGTATATCGAAAAATCATGTACTTCGTTAAAAAACAAAGCACATCCCAATAAAGTACCACTTCCTCAAAGAACAAGTAGCACAGAAATTAGTGAAGTTGGAATATGTACCAACTAAGGAACAAACAATAGACATATTCACAAAACCTCTTGCTAAAGAACCATTCAAATATCTAAGAGACAAACTAGGGGTAGTGTCTGTAGATGTTACTCTCTGATATGATTAAAATAATAATAATAATAATAATAATAATAATAATAATAACAAGGGTTGCATACAAGAAATAGGATCAGTGCAGAAGACAAGTGATAGTCAGTATCAGACAAGAAAGCATCACTCCAGGGGGAGAGCAGTTAATAAATTGTAATAAAAGAGCTAGAACAATGGAGCACTGCATGGAACAGGTCCTCAAGATCACAGGAAATGAAAAGATCGATACTAGATTGAGAAAAGTGCAACCCTTTGCCATTGACGTCAAAGGGGAAGGAAAAACAAGCAAAATAAGAAAGGGTCTTCTAAAAGGTAGGCAGAGGAAGTCCTGGAGAAAGCATTGGAGTATTGCCATCAATGCCAAAGGGGGAGACTGTTGGAAATATTGTCATTGATGGAAAAGGAGCACAAACGACCAGCACCAAGACAAGGGGGCAGATCAGATTCAGATGTAATTCTTGCAGAGAAAGAAATTAAAGAGGCAGAGGCTACAAGAGGAGGGTTTAGACAGGAAGGAGTTTTTTTTGAATATTTAGGGTTTTGTTTATACATTCTGTGTAGAATTTTGAGTATATTTAATTCTGTGTAAAGATTCAGAGGAATTTAGAGAATTCTGGTTCGTTTTCTTGAGATCGGGAAGTGTTAATTTATTTATGGTTATTGAGTTACGCAGTAGAAAGGAGGGTTTTATCTCTTTGAAAATTCATTGATTTATGGTTTTCTGTGTAGCATCGAGAGTTATTAACCTCTGTAATAAGGGTTCGGGAGAAAATTAGAACTTTGGTTCATTGCTTGAGAGCGCAACGATAATTAGTCTCTGTTTATTGAGTTATGCAATGAAAAGGAGGTTTTCATGAGAAATTGAAGTTAAATGAAGAAATGGTGAAAATTCGCAGTTGAACGCGATTTAAAACAAAGTTTGTAATTTAAGCAGTTTTCAAGAAAACCAGACACTGTTGTCACACAGCCTTTGAGTTGTGGGCAGTTTTTCCCATTTCGAACGCGATCGAATGATATTGTGACACGTCACGAGCATAATACCACCCATTTCACATCGCTTTTGGGTGATAAAGTTCTGGGGTTGATTGAACGCGATTGTCATCCGATTAGATCTGTGGAAGATCCGATGGAGTTCGTGTTGAAAGCTGCGTGGGAGTTAAAATAAGGTATGGACCCAAAGTTTTATGCAGCAGAGTATTATTAAGGTTTTGAATCTGGTTATATGAGGCTGAAAGGCTTTAAACATTGTTTAAATCACAGTATAATATTACATTTCCAAGGGTTTTAAATATTCATTTCTGAAGGTTTTAATGTTATTTCCGAAGGTCAATACATATTATAATGTGCATTATAATATTTTCGAAGGTCTAAGGATTCTGAAGGTTTAACATTTTTTTAAGGGTTAACATTGTTTTAACATTCATAAACAACCTGATAGTTAAAAAGGGGGTGCCTCCGTAGTTGACCTGCCCATTGAGCATTGACCGCAGATTGATGGTTTTTATTCACTGCGATAGCACAATCCAGATGATGATTCTGTACCAAGGAGTGCCTCTGCAGTATCGTGAACTGGGACCTACTTTCCTAAGGCCCAGAAGTATGGTTTATTTGGGGTTTAAACCATAGAGTTTAAAATCATAAGCGGAGATGATATTATGCTAAGCGCTTGAAGTGTTAATCAGAAGTGCCAGTAGCAACAAGGACCGTAGATCTAGACAGATCAATGGTGATGATCGCTTCGGAGGAAAATCTCACAAACACAGTGGTCACGGAAAATGCGAAGTGCGATATGATGACATGGTGATGATGTGGCAAGTGACGTGGCAGCTGACGTGGACCTGGCCCACATATTGCAAATCACAATATTGGAGGGGTGAAGATCGTAAGAGCAATGTTGCGATGCGATGCGACTGATGGATGCGATGTGATGGACTGTGGCAATGCGTTGCAATTGCATATCGCATATCCCCACATGATATGGGTACGCACGGTGTGAAAAATGATATTGCGATAGCTGATATTGTGATGCGCTGAATAGAATCGATGCAATGTGCCGATGTAAAGAGACATGTGGCAGCCCAGCGCTACATTGCGCATCGACGATACAAAGTCCTTCGCATACTGCAAAGTGTAAAGGAGCCAGATGCGATGTAGCTCAGAATCATTATTTAAAGATATTTCAAGTCCGGATGTAAGTTTTTTTCCTTTGTAAATCGTTTTGAAGAGAAAAAGGAGGGTTATAATGTAAAACATAAGGAAAGTATGAACGCGAGTAGAAAGTCTCGGGTAAGGACCCGATATAGAGAAAAAGGTAGAACCGAGTGTGTAGAAGAATAGTGAAGGTTGAATGCTATGGCCACGAGAAAGAGAGGCAGAGTTGGGAACAGAATAATATAGTGGCACTTTTGGAAACAAACAACTGGGTCAAGTTAGGACAAAATGAGCAGTTATGCAATAGATCTAGACTATAACAGTAGAAACGGAAAAGACAGTGACAACAACAAAAAAGACAAAAGTATGGCGAACCAAGAGCTGAAAGGGATGAGTAAAATGTATTATTGTATCTGTAAATGTAAATGATTTAATTATTTTTATTTTATGTGATGCAAAGGCAAGTCTCTGTAGGCAAGGCAAGACTCCACTGTAATACATTCTGTTATATTATTTTGAAAGTGCTATACAAGAAAATGAGAAGGGGGAAGGCAAAGAGTCATACCATTCATTTCAAATTCCCTGTGGAATGCAAACAGTTATGAGGTGATCCCTATAAATAATGTAATCAGCATATGCATACAGGGGTTGAGAGAATGAAGAAATGAGTGAGACAGTGTAAGAAGAATAAGGATTAGAGAGAGGAGTTGTGAAGATCCAGAGATGATATAAAGAAAATTTGAAGGCTGGAAGGGCAGTAGTAAAGAAGGAGAAAAACAGAGCTGGATAATCAACATATGATTTTATTGTACAGTGAGGAAGTTGGTGCTTCCATATCAAGTTGTAGCTTGATAGATGTCCAGTTGTAGTTGACTGAGGTAGGAGCCTCCTATAGGTTGTAGCTTGCAGAAAATATATTGGAGTTGGAGCTTCCTTGCAAGTTGTAACTTGCAGAATTGAGGTAGTAGCTTCCTGTAGGTTGGAGCTTACAGAAAATCAGTGGTGAGAGGGAGTTGGAGCTTGCCTTTGCATCACAACAATAATAAGATGTGGTTTTCTCCCTTATGGGTTTCCACTTATACCTGTTGTCTATATGCATGATGATTATGTGTTGAAATTCTATATTTAATTTTCTTAATACCTGCTACTCACTTATTAAGATTAGGGATCATTGTATATTAAGTTGATCACGAAACGAATATGTAAATAAATATAAAAGAAAGTTTTACAAGACCATGACTGCATTGAACTGATTCACCCCCCCCTCTTAGTTTAACCAAGGGTTCAAAAAATCTATTTGCTTGGTTGGAGAAATGGTGGGATCACGCTATAGAAGAATGGGTTCACTTTTTTATTCATGCCTTGAGACCAATCCCCAATGCATGGTACTTAGATGCGGAGCTACATCAGCGCACTCGCCATTGGGAAACTTTAAAGGAAGAATTCATGGGGACATTTGGATTAACAGGAGGAACAAAGTTTCTTGACGAAGCTATATATGATATAGATACCTTTGTATTTGGTGAATCTAACCCCTACGCAACATTGAAGATACCGACATGGGAAACACAGATGGAGGATATTTTCAACTGCTGCAATATCACCATAGAAGAATGTGATGAAGATCCGCGCAATGTCTCGATCCTAGAATAAGAAGGGGAGTGCATAGTTGTAGGACCTCCATTACACACTGTGGATGTCACAAAGCCTCTGAAGTTGCGAGAAGTTAACATTGGCATGGAAGAGCAACCCAAGTTGGCTAAAATTTAGGACTACTAGGATGATGAGATAGTAGGCAAGGTTGCGAAATTACTCACAGAATATCAAGACTTATTTCCGACAAATTTTTCAGAACTTAAGGGGATCACGGGAGACTTATGGGTTATGCAAATCACACTGAAACCAGATGTGCGCCCTGTGAAGCAGCGCCCTTATTGGCTGAATCCTAAGTATAAGCAGAAGGTTAGAGAGAAAATCGATAAAATGCTCACCACAGGTATCATCGAACTAGTCGAACAATCGGATTGGGTAAGTCCAACGGTGGTTCAGGAGAAGAAGACGAAGGGGGAAATCTGCATCTGTGTGGACTTACGCAAATTGAACGATGCCTGCATACATGATCCCTTTCTGTTTCCATTCTAGGATGAAATCCTGGATAGCGTAGGAGGCCAAGAAGCATACTCATTCACTGATGGGTTCCCAGGATACCATTAGATCATAATCACACCTGAAGATCATAGCAAAACTATGTTTGCTACTGAATGGGGATCCTTTCAGTATACGATCATGCTGTTCAGTTTCAAAAATGCCCCTGCCATCTTCTCGCGAGTAGTAGTTGCAGTGTTCAAAGAGTTCATCCATAAATTTCTGGAGGTGTACTTCGATGATTGGATTGTCTTTGAATTAGTAAAGATGCATGTTTCGAACCTACGCATGATGCTGGATGCCTACCGAAAGCACCACATTTCCCTGAATATCAAGAAGTGTATCTTCTGTGTACCCTTCAGAATCTTGCTTAGACATATAGTTTTTCGACAAGGGTTGATGGTTGACCCTGCGAAAGTTGCAGTTATCATCAATCTGGTAGTACGTATGACTGAGAAACAACTGTGTTCGATCCTCGGACATACGGGCTACTATAGAAAGTTCATTCAAGGATACGCGTTGATCACAACGCATATGGAAATTTTTTTTAAGAAGGACGTTTCATTCTTTTGGGATGGCGAGTGTCAGAAGAGCTTTGAGATACTCAAGCAAAAGATGGTCTTTGTGCCTATTCTTATTTTTCCTGATTGGGTGAAGGTATTTCATGTTCACGTTGATGCTTCTGGAATCACCCTGGGAGAGGTACTTATGTAGCCGGGAGATGGAAACATTGATCACCTAGTTGCATTTTCTAGTTGAAAACTCTCTAATGCGGAACAAAATTGTGCCACCACGGAGCGGGAAGGATTGGCCATGGTCTTTGCATTACAGAAGTATCAGCACTATCTGTTAGGAGGACACTTCAAAATGTTTATAGTCATTTGGATTGGAAGTACCTAGTGAATAATCCTGTGTTGAGGGGGAAAATTTTCTGATGGCTTCTACTAATCCAAGAATATGACTTTGAAATCATTGTCAAACCAAGAAAGTTGAATGTTGGGCCAGATCACTTGTCCCGGATTGAGACTGACGAGGAACCAACCAACCTGGAAGAAGGATTTCCTAATGCGCAATTTTTTTCTATTAAGAAATTTTATGCTCACTTCACTAACATCATTCAGTTCTTGACTACAGGCATGGCACCCGCGAATTATTTGTAATGTCCCTTTTTCAGGAATAGCTTCAGATTGGGAATAATATGAGTTATTAACAATGTGGATCTACATCCATATGCTTCATACAGATTTTAAAACACTTAAAATTCAGTAAAATATAATGCAGCAAATTTATACAGCGTTTTTCAAGGCAAAAGATGGGGAAAAGTGAGGATTTAGGCCCTAAAACGTGTGTATTCAGATATATGCATAAAAATAAGATGGTAAAGTAGTTTTATATGATAGCTAAGGTTATTAGGGACTCCCATGTCTAATTTTAGCAAAAAAAAAAAACTTTTTCTAAGTTAAACAATTCCTCCTTTCCTAACTAGGCTAGAAAACCCTGATTTCCCAAGACTAGATTTATGCAGAAATTTACTGAAGCATGTGAGTGTGATTTTCTAAAGGGTGTGACTGAAATAAGGTCTGAATATTGACTAATAACATCAGGGGCATAACTCATACACTTTACAGAAGAAGAGTGAAAGAATACAGAAGAAATCCTCAAGAAAGAGGTGCTACAACCATGTAAAAAGACTGCATAACAGTGAAAGCATAATTTTCAGGGCTGAAGCAGAATTTTATTGATTCTTCAGATATATATCAGATCATTACATAAAAATATAGATATAATACAGATCCATGCACAATAAAAGATGATCTATACATTCCCCTTGGGGATTTGCTCAAAACATGAAACACTGGGAATAGATCTGAGATCTAAAACTTCAGATCTGCAGAATGATTCAGAAATTCTGCATAATACCAGTAAATAGCAGATCAGATATGAAAAAAAACATAGATTGGTTGACCAATCTATGGATCACCTCAGTGAAGGAAGAATCCCAACAGCAGAGATCTCTCCTCCAAAATGCAAGCAAAGCACCCAGCAACTGTAGATCTGAAAATAACGTTGTCTTAAGGAGAGAGACAACACTGTAGCTTATGAATGAGATTTGGCTTGATTCCAAGATATGGATTTGAAGTATAATCAGAAAATGAACACTTTCAGGAGGTTAAATGACACTCTCACTGAAAAGAGCCACTGCTATCATCTAGATCTGAGTAGAGCTAGATCTCCACTTGCTGCAACTCACAAGACAGCTCAACCCTCAATCATGAGCAGCACTGTAATGTAAGGTGAAACTTGGCCCAAGCCTGATAGTGGAGAAGTTTAGCACAATTCTCCTCCAAGAGTTGCATAAGGAAGGAGGTGGGATTCCTGAACAGGAATGCCCAACAAGGGATGTCTAAGCAGACAGACCTTCAGAAATAATGTCTTCAAAAACCTCTCCTTGCTGCCCTCCTCTTCCTTTTATAATATAGGAGTCTTGCCAAACCCTAAACCACCTTGAATCACTTAACCCTTTTCACATTACAACCTCCTTCTAGAATTGTGCTGTCCCTCAAAGGGGTTCAATGCATCTAGACTGCATTGTTTGACTTGGTCAAATAGGATCCCATCTTGTGATTTAGACCGTTTCACACCTGCAAGATATAATTTACATAGCCCAGATATGTCTTTGTTCACATAGGCATTGATTTATTCTTGGTTTTCAGGAGTTTTACATGTCCTGCTTTACAATTTATTCATCAATTATGAAATGAAAAAATAAACATGTCAAAATTAATGTTCCAATTAGCTGAAGATAATTTAGGAACATTACAGTCTCCCCCTCCCAAATGTTTCTTGTCCGCAAGCAACTACAAGGGTGCTCCAAAATCTCCCACATTCTTCTTGTGGCCTTCTCCTTCAACAGTCTCCACCATTGCTTCAAATTTTCTGCAATAATCCCATCTCCCAATGGTTCCTCCAAAGTGTGCAAAGTGGCCTTTGGTAGATAAACCTAATCTCATTATGAAGTAAAGGAAGGTCTATATGGAAACCCTCTTGCTGATCCATGGTCTCATCAAGATAGAAGTGATGGTCATTATGGGGAATTTCACCATCAATGAAGGTCTTCCACCTTCATGCTATCATCCAAATGAAATGAATTACCTTCCAGCATGGTAACTCATAGTGAAGTTCCTCCCAAATGCCCATGAGAGGCATGCTCCAAGTGATACATACAATCATATGGTCCACATCATAAAGAGACAAGTGATGTGCTATAGTGGCCATATGGTCTCTCATGCTCCCCTTAGAACATGTAGTGCAAAGAATGTGGGAAACTCCTTTCCCCAAGGACACATTCCACAAATGTGTTTCTCCTCCAACCATGTTCCCAAGAATAAGAACATCTTCAGCATGTGGAATCATGATTAAGATCATGCTAGCTACCATATATGATAAAGGAGAAGGAAGATGCCTCCTGATGTGCAACTAGCACAGTTTTACCATCAACTGCCATAGAATAGGAGATGACAAGTGTTTCCTCCAACACTTGCTTGCTGCCCCATCCTTCTTGCATGCTTGGAGAAGGTGTTTTATGATTGGTGTAAAGGAGTCACACCATAGAAAGTGTATCTCCCCTCCAAGATCCTCTAAAGGATGATCATCATCAATAAAGTTCATGGCCTCAAGTGGCCCATGAAGCCCATCATAAATAGTGCTCCCTCTTGGAGCAAAGCCCTGCAAATGAGTGTTAGAAAAATACAAGTATGCATCATGATATTCAGCAATATAATATTTTTCATACACTTGTTTAAAATCAGCAAGGTTACTTATGGATGAGCCTCCTCTCACACTCAATGAATAAGGAGGTGTAGATGATAATTCTTCCCAAGATCTATGTTTCTCCTCATCTAAAAAATGGTCCATGCACTTCTTCATATGAGAGTGCACCTCCTCTTTGAAATTCTCCCACATGAATCCATCCAAGATAATATGATATGCTCTAATGAAACCAGTGGGTTTGGAAAGCAGGGTCTCATAGGTTGCATTTAGTAGTTTCTCCTTGAGCTTGGAGCCTTTAACCAAATAAATCTGATCATGGAAGTAGATGACCATTCCAACTACCTTATACCTCCCATCCATTACCTTCCCATCAAGAACCTCACATGTGAAAGGGTCCTTGTAGTATTCCATCATAAGTTGGGAGTCCCAATAAGGCTCTAGACTTCCCAAAAATGGCAGCGTTGTAGAGGTCTAAAATGCAGCCCCTATCATATCATGACTCTCCTCTTTGACATACTTGATGCCAAGGTCACATGTTGGAGTCCCATAAACTTTCTTTTGCTACCTCTCTTGCAGCTGATCTTGCTCAATATAAGATTGAAGCATGTGGAAATCAACTTCCCATTTGAAAGTTATTGTCTCCCAATACTTCCTCAATTTGGCCCATGCATGCAAGAGTATTAAGATCCTCTTGTCATGTTCAGAAATCTCTTTTGTAAGTGAGAAGACCATGGGCTGCCCCAAAGATATGGTTTTTCCATGTACCCTCATATCCATACCACCATAGATTTCTGATCTTTCATTCCTCAGCGCAAATGAATGAATGGAAGATAACAATGTCCTATTCAAAAAATTGCTTACCTCTTTTCCGAATTCATGAAAGATCCTTTGCACTGTGCTTGCTTCTCCCAAAGCTCCTTCATTAGCCAAGTATACAAATGCTGCCAATAGTTGAGAGAACACTTTATTTTTCCTCCAATCAAGAGGTCTTCTTGGTTGAATGCCTCCTTGCAAAGAGGCATCAAGGCATAGAGAAGAATGTGGATGTAGGTGGACAGATTTTCCCCTACCATTGCTGCATGGATTCTCTTGCCTTTTTTGGTCTTCCAACCCTTGAAACAGAGAAGGGTATATGCTCTTCTTCTTGAGATTCTCTTCCTCCTCTCTTTCTCCTTCTATCTTCAAAACTTCATCATTTGACAATGATGATGCATGCTACTCTTGTGTTGTATCAAGATCTCCATGTGAGAGATATTTTGGAACTCCTTGCAAGAATGTAAGAGTTTCTTTCCTTGGAGCAAGTGCTCCAACTTAATCTTCATGAGGTGCTTGAGGTGTGTTACACAGTAATTTGTCACCGTCCCTGCAATCCCCATCCTACACATTGGAGGGCTCATTTCGTGACCTGTGAGCAATGACATGGCTCGAACCCACTTTCATGACATCCCTCTGAACAAGAGCTTTCATTGCCCTGAAGACATCTCCTTGTGAAAAACCCTAAAAATGACCCTTTTTGCATTGGCATGGGTAGCCAGTTCATTACCCGCACCAATGAGGGAAATCCTTCAAAGAGGGCGTGCCAATTGGTGCTCTGTCCTAGAGTCGCACTCACGCCAGCCATTTTAAGGAGTGTTTTTTAAAAATAAATGGCGGAAGTTTCGTCCTAACTGATCCAGGAACTAGTATCTAATTTGAGTTGGGAGGTTTGGCTCCGGATCTCCATGTAGAGGAAGTGGTTTTCCACCTCTCATGGAAGCTTCCTTGAGGATAGGGCCAATCCCATGATTATAGGGATCCCAACTCCCCTTCCTCCATCTATAAAAGCTTGCTCATCTCATTTGCAAGCTAGTATCCAAGTTCCCAAGAGCCTAATGCTGCAAGAGCTTTGATCCATTCCCTTAAGGCCAAATCCAAGCAAGGAGATCATTGTCGAGACATCCGAGGAGAGAGGTTTGTCCCATCCCTGACAGGCTTTATCGAGACGCGTTCTGCTGATGACCCTCGGAAGGAGAATTCATCGTCAGAGCTATGGTTGTATTCTTCCTTTGATTAATTAATAATAAGCGACTATTGGTTATGGTTCCACTCTTGTTTTTTATAATGATCATGAGTTATGTCTTCTCTGACTGACATATAGTTGTATGCACTGGATTTTACGCTTGCGTTTGTTTTGTTTCTTGCGTGTACAGGTGTCCGATCACGGAGATCCTAAGGATTGTGATCTACCAGAGCTAAGGAACGGGAGTGCTACCTTCTCTACGAGCGACAGCGTTGGATTCCAGGTAAGCCTTCATTGCTAGTTGGTTTATCTGCAATTAGTAACCTACACTATAGCATGAACGATTGTTGCTAGACCCGGTCTGGGCTAGTAGGGATCGCCTCTATCCGCAGAGGGGATTTACCTCCACAACAAATTGGTGACTCCACTGGGGATCATCTAGCTTGTTGTTGTTCTGCTTTGTAAGCTACAGACGGAGCCTGAAGTTAGCCATATAGCCTTCGAAACGCTATTGCTCTGCATTAGTGAAGTAGATCAAAGTTGCTTCAGTCAATCTCCGGTTTAGTTTATGAACTGAACACTTGGAGTATTGTCTTGTCTTTTCGGTTGTTTCTCGATTCTACTTGCTTGATTGGCTCTTTTGGCTGGCTCTTTTGTGTTTGGCTTTTGGTTCAACCCCATAGGATCAGATCTAACCTCTGCTTTTCCGAGTTTTCATCCTTTCATAGTTGGATTGATTGGCGGGAGTTTAGCCCTGACAGTCGCACCAGTTGGCGCAAGTTGCCAGTTCATCACTCGCGCCATTCTCTGTCTGGCGCAGATTACAGCCAGACAGTCATGCCATCTCCTGTAGGTGCTAGGGTTTACCCTTGTTCGGAAGTTTCTTTTGGTCAGTACTTTTCTTCTGGGTTTGTTTTAGATCCTGCTTGAAGTGGTGAGTCTGGTCTTGGTTGGGAGAAATTCTTTGTTTTTTCATTTTCAGGCGTTGGCGCTTGTTATCAGTTAGCAAACCGCACCAATTGGGCATTACCGCTAGTTGTCAGTGAGCAAGTTGTGCCAGTTGGCGCTAGTTGTCAATGACAAAGTCATGCCAATTTCAGGGTGTGTGAAAATTGAGATTTTTTCCCTAAATCCTTCACCAGTGTGTCTTTCCATTCTGTTCTTTTCACTGTATGAGCATAGATTACATTTCTCATTGTTTGAAATGTCTTCTCCCCATGATTGTTTGATGTAAAAGGGAATGAATGCCTTGTTTTGATCTCATGCTTTGGAAGTCCTCTTTGTGTTTTGTCACCTTTTGAGGAATTTCTTTACAAAAGTGTTTTGAAACAACGATTGCATTCTTAGTTTTTTTTTGCATCCCTTTTGCCTTCATCCTTTCATTAAGAAGATTTGCGTTTATTCAATTTTCGTCTCAAAGTTTTCTTTTCGTTAAAATGCATTAGATCACATTGCATTGAAGAGTATTTTGAGATTTATCATTGAACTTAAATCACATTTTTTAATGATTGAAAGCTAAAAATCACTTTGAGTGCATTCTCTTTCATTGAAAGCATGCATTAAGTAGATTCTCATTTCATCGAAAAATGCATTGAGTGCATTCTTATTATTTGAAAAGGAAAAAGGAAATTGTGCATAGATTACAATTGCATAGTTTTCAAAAAAGAGGATTTTGCATAGATCACATTGCATTGTTTGCATCGTTGAATGTTTGAAATTACTTTTGGATAGTGAAAGTCATCTAGTTTGGAAAAGATTTCGTTTGTAGTGTTGTTTTATGTCGCATCATTGTTTGAAGCTCTTCCCTTAACTAGATAGCATTCATCGAATTGAAAAGTTTTCTTTTCTCATATAGCTGCATACAGGAGATTGTCATATGACATACACTAGGGCCTTGAAACCAAAACATAATTGAAGATCAACTATAAAATTTATTCAATTAACCTAAGGAAGCATTGAAACATTAACGAAATATTTAAGAGGTCTAGGCTAGAGACGTGTTCTGGCGTCTTTAAACCTAGTAGCTGTCGTTCGCCTCTTGGCTTTAGACAGTGCTAGTACGGACTTGTGCTCCCCGTACTGTCGCGTATATAAAGGGAGACCCCACTAGGTTTCTATCCTTTATCTATAGGAAGCCGAGTCTGCCACCCTATACCCGTGATACACCGAACACAGCATTCAGGGAGATTGCCTGCATGTATGTTAAGTCCTTGGTTGATTTCTCTTTCATTTTGAAACCAAGATGTATATTGCAGTTCACGGTTATTTGTTACACCCTTTGCCTAGCATTCCTGAGCAGTCATTTCGATCTTTTCTGACTCTTTAAATTTGAAAAGGTCATCAAGCGCTTGTCATTTCATGCTTGTTTCCAATCTGAAAGTGATAGAGTCACCTTTTTCCTGTTTCTCGACTCTTAAAATATGAAACGGTAGAGTTTTGTTTCAATGTTTTAAAAATTAACTTCCCACGAAATATTCTCGTTAAATTTAGTTTCCTTAGGGTGTTGTTCTGAAGATCGTTTCTGATGGAAACTTTTTCGGAGTTCACCAACCAAGGAATCCCCTCTAATGGGAATCCTGGTCCTTTTCCTCCTTTTGGAAATGTTGGCGCTCCTTATATGGCAACATTGTCCCTTCCTGGGTTAACTGTTGGGTTGCCTGTTTGGTTGCTTTCAACCTCTGTGGTCCCAAATGTCTCAGCTACTGTTTAACCGTCTCCTCCACCTGAACAACATCATGTTGATTCCAAGGTGGACCTCTCCCCTTCTTCGCCTGTTTCTACGTCCTCCTCTTCTACTTCGCCTAGTGAAAGTCTGGTTTCGAGTAACCAGGTGGCTAAGAAGAAGAAGAAGAAGACAAAGAAGAAGAAGTCCGATAAAGGAGAGGCTAGCTCTGCGGCTATTGCATCTAATAATTATCCTCTTGATAAACCTTCCAACCCTCCACGGAAAGTCAAGTTCCCTTGCATGTTGTGCACAAGAGATCATCTTCTTCGAGATTTCCCTGGCATTCCCAAGGTACTCGAAGTATGGTCCAACGATCGTCCGCCATTGCCTTTGACTTCCGGGAGTCAGGTTGGGGGCATGTCTTCAGTTGGTGCTAGTAAAGCTCCTAAGAAACAGGGTAAGCTCACCAATCCCTGTAAGTTGTGTGAAGGGCACCATGCCATTCACCTTTGTATGTATATGGATGAAGCCAAAAGCGTTTTGGACAACTCGACCGGTTCTACACCATGCCTTCCAGTTGGTTATAATCAGCTTTCTTTGAGTCCTCCACCAGCTGATCCTATGATTGGTCAAGAGTCATCCTTGGTTGATCCCGCTCCCTCGGAAATTCAAATTCGAGAATCCATTCCCAACCAACCATTGGTTGTGGGATTGGTTGAACTGGCTCCGTCTACGGTACACCAGGTCTTTTCCATTGAGAGTAGATCCCATACCCCTCATGTTCTGCTGGTTTCTTCAGATTCTTCAGACTTGGAGAAAGATTCTCCTGTCCCTATATCTCAAGAAGTTGCTCCTCTGCCTCCCGTTATGGAGGTCCTGGAGGATACTCTTCCTCGGGATCAAGATGCAGTTTTTTGGTCAATTTAGTGTGTCCTAAATTACGTATTTAATTGTCAATCCGGAATCGTAGTCGATAGCGGCGCACTATGGTGTATAACCTATTTCCTAACTTTTGTCGTTTTTGGTCTTTCTAAGGTGAAATGGAAATTCTAAAATGAAAACAAGTTTGGTTACATTCTTCTAGTTCTGCTTATGTTTATCTATATCAAAAGCCTGGCTTATTGTTGATAGCTTAGCCATGGATCTATTCTTTGTTGCTTCTTGTTTGATTTACTCTTTATTGTGCTTATGTACGATCCATCTTCTTAGGTTGAGTCATGAGTGTTATCTTCTTTCATGGAGGGAGGAAGTTAATCTTAAATCGATTCTAGGGGAATTGCCACAAATGGGAGGGGAATGAATTCCCCAGAGATTGTACGGGTGCTTCTTCACCTAAAATTTGCTGCTTTGGACATATTTATTTTGGAGATGATCATAAAAACAAGGTACATAAATTCACAGTTCCAACAACAAATAAATGAACTACAACAACAAATTAACAACATAAAAAATGTTCACAAAAGAGATATTGAAGATATTAATAAAAAATTTGTCGACTGAAGTTGATACAAATTTTCATTTGAGAAGTCATAATAAATCTATACCAATGGAAATAAAGAAGATAGAGAAAGAGAGAAGGCACAACAAAGATCCAAAAACAAGGATAAGAGCATTGACACCTACATAATTGATGTGGAAAAACCTAATGTTGTTATCAATGAAGTTGTACTAGTGAAAGAGCTTACAAAAGTTGAAACTCAAGTACATATTCTCGGAATAAATAATTATTATTTAATATGGATTACTTTATATAGTTCATGATGTTCTTGTGAAGTGAATTGTTATGTTCACTTCCCCAACAATCTCATAGCAGAAACAGAAGTAGTTCTAAACATAATGCAAATTACACTTAACAACTCAAGAACTAAGAGAAACAACATTAACATCGAACAAAACCAATTGAACCCTCTACATTGTTAGTTGAATACATCTCTCTAGGCTCATTAAGGTGATTATATAATATTATAGGTGAACTTGTGATCTAGCATTTGTAATCTATCAATATAAAAGGGGCTCTACACCTTTATGAAAAATGTGTAAAGGATCTAGGAGTCTTGCTCTAGAGGAAAGCATTTGCCTTATCTACATCTACATACTTGGGCTTCTACAGATTTAGATCTCTTATGATCACCCTTCTTTATTAAAATTGGTTCTACATTCTAGTTCCCTAGTCAAAAGATGGGCATACACAATATTGGACCATTCCTTTCAAATTGTCCCAAGTTCATTGTGTCATCTATTATTGAAAATGTAATTATAGGAACGCTTGAACAAGGTTATCTTGCAACAAGGTGAAGAACACTTTTAAAGAGGGAGTTTTAGAGTTTGCATACCTTGATGCTCTGACAATGTTCATGTGAAAAACAGAAGCACACTACCAATAGCAACAATTTAGATTCTGCTAGAAATGAGGAGGTGCAACAATGTTAGAGAATGGTGGGTTGTTGATGAAATCTTCCTTGAACAAGGAATGCACACTTTGAAGATTCTAAAGATATTTTAGAGTATAGAAGGGAGTAGTGGTCTAAGGTTATATTTCTTTAGGTTCACAGATGGCCAATGTGTTGATGTTTCCCTTAGCAGATAGGGGGTTCAAGGTTTTGTAATAGTATATTGCCTTGGTGGAGAACACTTGTAAAGTGGGAGTTTTCGAGTTTTCTTACCTTGTTGCTCTGACAGTGTTCATGTTCAGCAACAGAGGTGCACCAAAAATAGCAACAATTTAGATTCTGTTAGAATAGAGGAGGTGAAACAATGTTATAGAAGAGGTGCAGTGAAGGGGAGAGTTGGCACATGCATACGTCAACATCAGTGTTCTACTGGTATAATTTTACAGACCTCAAAACAATTCCTTACACCTCAGACCAATCAATATTGGTTTCAGGACTGTGTCATCTCACAACTTAGATGTGTGTGAAGGATCACTGCAACTCAGTTTAGTGGATCTATAATATTCCTAGACTCGATCCGTGGAGGGATTCTACTAAAAATATGCAGTGAATTACTTCCAGACATAACTACTTAGCTCATCTCGGACAATAGACTTTGGTCTTTATCCTTTCGTGGCTCAAATATGTGGGAAATCTCAGTCTATACTCATATCTGGTCATGTGGAGAGGCAGTGGGAAGTGACACTTGGGGAGTTTGGGAAAAACTATTTTATTGAACAGTGAAAGATCTCGAATCCTTGACAACTTGCTTGTAACGAAAGGTGATCCTGCTAAAAATTTTATACATTATGAATTTCCATAAATAGGTGTCCCTAATGTTCTTATCCACCATGAAATTTAACTAACATACAAGGTACAATGGGGTTGAAAACAGATATAATAACAAGGTAATGCTCATAAATAAATCACGAGTTATGTTCCCACATTGAAAAACTATATATCATTCATTCACCAAGTGGATCATGTACCAAACATAATTATACCAATAAAAGTGTTTCTAGAGCATTCACATTCCATCTTCATAAGCAATGATCAATTTAAATGATTAGTTTAAATAGTGAATTTTATTTGACCAATTTACCATGAGTTCATTATGGATTAATGGAAATGCAAAATGTTCTAGTAGCATACCCAAGAACAACACTTTCAACCTCGATATTTAAGAGCTTATGTGGGAACAACATGTGGCAAGTATTACCGTGTGTCCTGTCTTAGCATTGTGGATCTAGGTAATTGTTTCTCACATGAAAATATGATATATTAAAATTGAGTTTGCCCTGTACTGGGTCAATATAACTTCATCTAGCCTAGGCATGGTTTTGTGTTCTTCCTGTTTTTTTGCTATATTTTTTCCTGATTAAAATTATTTTAGTCAAATTTGAAATAGGTCCACACCCAACATTTTGGGACAAGTTACAACTTACTCCCACTCAATTTTGGTTTCTTTCTTCATCCTTCATCCACTCAGTTTATTGTTTCTTGTTGCTGGCTCTAGATTTGCTACTTGATAACCAAGTCCTATGGTCATGTAAGAACTGTTGTTTCTTCTTTCCGATTTCTGGATCCTTTTTTCACGATTTGTTATATAGACTCCATTCTATATTTTTGAATACTACTGAAGGTACATGAGAACCAACAATAATTCTAAATTGCAAAGTGCAGACCAAGCTATCAGAATTTGATGAAGAAGACTCCATTTGGCTCCATCCATAAGCAATATTGGATAGCATAGAGCATCAATTTCTCTAGTGCACGATCAAAAAAGTATTGACTCGATGGAAAGATATGCAACCAGAAGATGCCACATGAGAAGCAACAATGATTCTACAATAATTTTCCTTTAAGACCATGTTGCTTTCGAAGGGGGAGGGCATGTTAGGGTCCTACCCCAACCCCCTTAGAGACTTTATTAATATATAAAGCCACCTTCCTTGAATAATGCCTATTAACTAGTTAGTTAATATCATTGTAAAATAAAGGGGTTTTTTTAATTAATAAGGCCCAAATTAGTTAGTTGGCCCTCATTATAATTAAGTCCATAGGTAGTTAACTTTAACCCATGGATAGCTATATATTGAGTAGAAGGTTATGTAATGCTTTGTCAAGGATTGTTATTGTATTTGAAACATTGTTTTAGGAGGTCAACCCTTGAAGAGGCAAGTGAACATAGCTCTCTATTTTTTTAATTAACAAGAGATATTTCTCAAGATATATCTATTTTTTACACTACATTTTATGTGAATGCTTTGAAATTTTCAGGTTAAACACATTGCCTAAGTCCTCTGTTCAAATCTATTTGATATCTAATTAATCGAAAGCATATACTTATAGTGTTGTTGTTGTTTAACTCAACTATGCTCACATTGAAGGTTGATATTTAGAACCTACGATGATGCCACAAAATTGATAGTTAAAGGGGTTGGAAGGAATTGTCGAAGTCCAAACAAAGATAAATTAACCTAGTTTGGAAATTGATTCAAAATCCAGATTCAATAGTAAGCCTCCAGTTCACAACATTTTTCTCATATGAAATTTTGCAGGACATTAGCAAAACTTTTCTCATATGAAATTAGACAAGAATCATCTTTCTATGTGAAATTAGGTATCATAATCCTCATTTAAATGTGATCTTTAGCAACAACATCTGCTGCATTGTTAATAAAGTAAAATGAGAAATTAGCTGGCACAAATATTGAAGAGCATGGATTGTTTCGCTTGGTGCGTGCTTGTACAATTGAGGAACATGCTTCAATGAATGGCAGAGGACAAGATGTGAGTTCATGAGGTATGACCATCTCAATTTATGTTATCTTTCCTTCCTGATTAATAGGAAAATGGTGGATGGCTTTATAGATGCTTTGGATATCCAAGACATTATCTGTGGTGCATGTCTTGTGGGGAAGCAATGTAGAATGCCTTTTGATGAAGGGAATGCTTGGAGAGACAAACTACTTGAATTCGTCTAGTAGGTATATATGGACTGATTAAGGCAATACATTTTATGGTGCAAGGTACATTTTTGCTGCTTGTAGATGATTCTTCCAAAAGAATGTGGGTGTGTTTTGTTCTCCTAAAACCAAAATTAAGTATATTTTTCAAATTAAAAGATTTAAAATTTTAAAGTTATGGTTTGGAAACAACTAGAAAGAAGCATCGTATTTAGTAGGATTGATAATGTTGGTGTGTTT
This sequence comes from Pinus albicaulis, assembly GCA_034641835.2. NCBI lineage: Eukaryota > Viridiplantae > Streptophyta > Pinopsida > Pinales > Pinaceae > Pinus > Pinus albicaulis. Next base: position 932,538,245 of record CM076582.1, read on the forward strand.
TGTTCTCTTAGTTTCAATATTTTTTGTAGTCAAGAATGTTGATTTTCCATGACCTTGGGTCTAGGTTAGAGTCTTAAATCTCTGACGCTACCAAACCAAGAGTCTCAACCATTAAATGATTTTACACAATGGAAATATAAAGCAGTAAATCACACATATTCAAATATACACAGCTTTTTAATTTCTCAACCCAACTTCGTTATATTAACAACATATAATACAACAATCTAGGGCTCCCGTGCTAGGGATAATGGCCCTAATACATCCACCAGTACAAGACAAGATACTTTGACCATCTGGTTGTAGGATCTAACAACTCCTCTTGGTCGTATCCTGTACTTGCCCGGTCCTTCGGCTCCCAATCTGCAACTCCCACCTCTATCAATGCTCCAAGTTTGTTTGGCCACTGAATCTCGGTTATCCAATTTGCTCTCTAGTGTCCCTTCGTCCATCAAGGGCATAACACATTGAGACTTATGTCAAGTTTTTCACATCTCCACTTTTGAACAACTCTCAATTTTCCCACTGCTCCTCAACTACTCAGGGAATTCAACCCACTATGGTCTTCATGTGCTGCAACGATGAAGACCAACATAGGGCACATAGGGGTTGCCACCTATCACTGTGAGATGTCCATCTCTCACAATGAACACGGGCTAGGAGGACTGCCCATCATCTTTTGAAGAAATCCTTCTCCACACACAAGTCTCAGGCTCCACAATCCTGCTCCTGGCTTATCAGACCCTTGAGCTCCTCAACAACTGCTAGGCTAACAGTCACCTTTGTCCATCAAGGTGCTGCACTTCGACTCCAACATGGACACTATCACACTGTCCTACAGACCATAAGTGCCCAATCTCATCCACACTTGATCCTCTCTCACACTGCCCTCCAACAGACCACGAGAGACGAAGTCCACACTGTAGCATTTGCTCCTAGTTAAGGCATCCCCACACCTGGGAGACCCTTACACATGGCTGCCCACAGACTCCATCAATCCGTCGTTTGCCCTGCAATAGAGGAGCTATTGCACAAATCTAGGCAGCCCAATGTGTCCTTACCTAGGACACCATCAATCCTTCGATCATCAAGTGAACATCTGCAACACTCCTTGCTGTTGTCCTATTACCTTCCAATTTGATGTACCAGTTGTCACCTTGGCTGCTTGGTAAGCTTCCCAACAGTCCACATGTGTACCTCCAAACAACTGCTAAGGTTTCTTCACGCTGCCCATCATCTGATCCAACTAATGATCCAATCATGGATTGGCAATTGTGCCCACCTTATATTGTACAAGGTCCTTTATGACAACAAGTCTAGGGCACCATCGACGGTCCAAACATGGTCAAACCTTGACCAAATATACCTCCAGAAAACGTTGTTGTTCACACTGTTAGTTTGTTGGTCCTGCAATTGTGGTTAGGTCAAAATGCAACCCTTAACCCTCCACGCTGGCAGCAAACTAAGCCCTTTAAGGGTTGCGGTCCTCCTTGGAAGGGTTCCTCCTTATGCCACGATGTCCCTTGGAGCCTTGTCACCTCAACGCTTCCATGGGAACAACTCCAGCTCTCGACCTCCCTCAAATCAATCCAACCAGCCCTCGAACATGGCCCTGTTTTGTCCTTCCTGAACTCGACCTCTTGTCCAACAAACTTGTCTTAAGAAAAAGCTCGAAGACATGCCCTTGGACAACCTCTAATCCACCTCGTTGCACCTACAACAAACAGGAAACACCATGCTGCCTTAGACTCCTCTCCACGTTGTCTTTTCAGCCCTTCTAGCTGCAGCCTTTCCTTCCAGCAATCCAACCTTGAAACAACCGCGTTTTACCCTAAAACAGTCCCTCTAGATGATTTTCACTTCCTCTAGCAGTCGACCTTCAACCACAGGCCTCTTCCACATTGTCTAAGGCATATTTCCTTCCACGTTGTCCCAAGTCTTCACCTTGCTCCGCCTCCTGCAATTTCAGAGCTCGTTGGAGTATATATTGCCCTTACTTGGATAATCAAATGCCTTACACTCACCCTCCTTTTATACAAAAATGAGGGGCTCCTAAAACATCATGATCTAGGGGCTTCCACAACTTGTCCACATCAACTTCACACCAAGCCGACCTTGACACATAAGTGTAACCCCAACATATAACTTCAAAAATTCATAACTCCTCAACAACATCTTGGATTTGGACGATTCTCGTTGCGTTGGAATTGTATCGCCGAGCACTATCATCCTCATCTATCACATGTCGTATCTCCATCATGGTTTTGACCCAAATCACGATGGGTGCAAAACCCACAAGCTTGGACCTCAAGTCCATTTGTGGTGCTTTGACCTCCAACCCTCGATCACTAGGGCTTGGAGTACCTCCCAAGCTACACAAAAATCAACACTCCCTCTTAGCGAGGGAGGTACTTACAAGACTAGGAAGTAAACATCATCATCCGACGACGACACTAGCCCATCTGACATCCACCACTGCAGCATACCTTGTAGATGAATCTGTCAATCTCGGTAGTGCCTCTAGTTGAGAATTTGGAGGGCTGGAGAGTAATTCAAATTCGCTCTTTCATAATTACTTGTGAGCTTACTTGAGTTACTTATTTCTTCTCTTGCTTAGCTTAGTTAGTCTTTCATCAAGTCAATTACCAAAATACAAAAGACACAAATTTAGGCTCTTCCAACCAGGGCAAAACCTCTCCCTCTTGGAGAGGAAAACCCACGAAAAATTCTTCTTGTAGACCTTCAAATGACAAGCACCATGACCAAGACTCAAACCTTTGACCTGTGAATGCCTCCAAGACCTTGATACTTCTTCTAAGTCTTCCTCCAGCACTGATCCTTTTATTCTTCACTAGTGTATACTGACCTCCATTAGCTTTAGAGAACTCGGTGTCTAATTTTATCTTGAGATTATCCTTCTTATCTTTTGGATACACTTCAGCTTTCTAGAATGTAGACCTTCTTTCTTACCTCTATGATTCACACTTGATTACTTCTTAAATCTGCATTTCATTCTTGTTGACTAAAACACTTCATGACTGTTAGAGTTTGCACCTTTTCACTGTTGACACTTCAGAGAAATCCGCATCCCTTTTCTTCCTGAGGTACGCATTGTTATTTCCTTCAAACCGACATTGTTTACCACTCAGATCCGCATACTCTTCTTGTCTTTAACATTGCTATAATACAGAGAAATACACACTTTATTTTCTTCACTTTTACATAGAGAGATCTGCACCTGAGATTCATATTTCAATCACAGGTGAATATGATGTTCGTTAGACCTTTTTGACATTTGTTATTAATTCATACAATGACCACACTAAAACCCTGTACATCTTCTTCAAAATTCGCATTTGCTGTTCTGTGTTGACTTAGAGAATCCGCATCATCTCTTTATATCCACATTACACTGTCTATATATACTGCATTATATCTGCGTACAATGTCTATCTATACTAGATTATATCTGCATACACTTCAAGACATTCCGCATTCAAAAACGTTGTATTATTCTGAAAATATATGCATCTTTATACAGACTCTATCTATACTCTGAACACTTCAGAATATTTTTCGAATTGCTTATTCAAGTGACCGCAGAACTTCATGTATATATAGTCTCCATGACCCTGTTTTAGGCCGACCCCTCAAATAGCTAGAAGGCTGACTTTTACTTCTGTTCATAGGCCGACATGGAGGACTTGTATTCCATTGTTGTAAGTGTAGCTTGGAGTATCATTTAGGAGTCATTTCTTCACGAGGCCTTTAGCAAGTTCTTGGAGCATTCACTAGCCACTTCATATACACGACACTTGATTATATTTATAACGAGAAGAAAAAACCCTATATAGACATCAAGAAGAAGTCTTTTTAACCTATAATAAAATCTTGCTCATGAAACCCATGAAGCAAGTACAAAATACATTTTATTATCTTTGTCTTCTTCTTTACATATAATTACATAGTCAATATGAAGACTGACCTAGTTACACTTTTCAACAACTCTGTCTCGTCACATCCGAACCTGAAGATCCCAAACCTCCATAGGGCTGCTCCCTCTGAGGCTAGATTCCCTCTGAGCCTACACGATCTCCGCTGCCTCAGTCCTGCAAGCACTCATCCTCCTGGATCAAATACCACTCGTGCAAATCCTACCAATCTTGGATATGCAACACCATGATTCGATGAAGACTCTAGCATGCCAATATCCAGTCCATCACTTGAAGCCATCTCCATCAATGTGATCTCGGCCATGCCAAAAAAACCCTTGAGCTGTCCTAAACATCCATGGCACATCAACAGAAGTCCATGATCAACAACTTGCCCTACAAAAAACTGTTGTTCATTGGGGTCACCACCAATCCACCAGAACTCCCAACCATTCTTGCTGCGAAGCCAGTCAAAACCACAACTCCATGCCTCTAGCTAGACCCTCGGCTCCATGATCCAGACTCCGACAACTCCCTCTGAGTTGCTTTGCTATGCACACTTTGATTCACTGTCCTCCAAAGTAGCTTAGATACGTTTTGATACCATGTTTATCTTACCTTGGGTTCAGGTTAGAGTCTTAAATCTCTCACACTACCAAACCAAGAGTCTCAACCACTAAACTTACTTTACACAACAGAAATATAAAGCAGCAAATCACATTTACACAAATATACACAATTTTTTAATTTTTCAACCTAACTTCGTTATATTAACAACATATAATACAACAGTCTAGGGCTGTCATACCAGGGATAATGGCCCTCATACATCCACTAGTACAAGACAAGATACTCTGGCCATCTGGCTATAGCATCTAACAACTCCTCTTATTCGTACCATGTACTTGTCTGATCCTTCGGCTCCCGATCTGCAGCTCCTGCCTCTATCAATGCTCCAAGTCCACTTGCCCACTGAATTTATCCTATCTGCTCTCTTGTAGTGCTTTCATCCATCAAGGGCACATCACATCGAGACTCTTGTCGAGTTTTTCACAACTCCACTTGTGAACAAATCTCAATCTGCCCACTGCTACTCCTCAGCTACTCAGAGACTTCAGCCCACTATGGTCTTCCTGTGCTGCAACGATGAAGACCAACATAGGGCACAGAGGGGGTGCCACCTATCACTGTGAGATATCCATCTCTCACAATGAACACGGGCAAGGAGGACTACCCATCATCTGCTGTAGAAGTCCTTCTCCACACACAAGTCTCAGACTCCACAATTTTGCTCCTGGTTGATCAGACCCTTGAGTTCCTCAACAACTGCCAGGCTAGCAGCCACCATTTTCCATCAAGGTGCTGCACTTCGGCTCCAACATGGACACTATCACGCTGTCCTCCAGCAGACCATAAGTGCCCAATCTCATCCACACTTGGTCCTCTCTAACATTTTCCTTCGACAGACCATGAGAGACCAAGTCTAAGCTGTAGCATCTGCTCCTAGTTAGGGCATCCCCACACCTGAGAGACCCTTACACATGACTTCCCACAGATTCCATCAATCTGCCCTTTGTCCTGCAATAGAGGAGCTATTGCGCAAATCTAGGCAACCCAATGTGTCCTTACCTAGAACACCATCAATCCGTTGATCATCAAGTGAACATCTGCAACACTCCTTTGCTGTCCTTTTACCTTCCAATCTGATGTACCTGCTGTCACCTTGGCTGCTTGGTAAGCTTCCCGACAGTCCACGTGGGCACCTCCAAACAACTCCTAAGGTTTCTTCACGCTGCCCATCATCTGATCCAATCATGGATTGCCAAGTGTGCTTACCTTCTGCTGTACAAGGTCTTTTATGACATCAAGTCTGGGGCACTAGAAATGCTCCAAACATGGTCATACCTTGACCCAATATACCTCAAACAAAGCGCTGCTGTTCATATCGTTAGTTTGCTGCTCCTGTAATTCTGGTTAGGGCACAATGCAGCCCTTAACCCTCCATGTGGGCAGCAAACTAAGCCCTTCAAGGGTTGTGGTCCTCCTTGGAAGGGTTCCTCCTTATGCCACGCTGTCCCTTGGAGCCTTGTCACCTCAACCCTGCCATGGGAACAACTCCTGCTCTCAACCTACCTCAATTCAATCCAACAAGCCCTCAAACACAGCCATGTTTTGTCCTTCCTGAACTCGACCTCCTGCCCTGCAAACTCGGCCTAAGAAACAGCTCTAAGACATGCCCTTGGACAGTCGCCAAGGCATCTACAGCAAACAGGAAACGCCATGTTTCCTTAGACTCCTCTCCACGCTGTCTTTTCAGCCCTTCTAGCTGCGTCCTTTCCTTCCAGCAATCTGACCTTGAAACAGCCCTGTTTTACCCTAAAACAAGCCCTCTAGATGATCCACACTTCCTCCAGCACTCGGCCTTCAACCACGGGCCTCTCCCACGCTGTCTAAGGCAGATTTCCTTCCACACTGTCCCAAGTCTTCACCTTGCTGTGGCCTCCTGCAATTACAGAGCTCATTGGAGTATATAATGCCCTTACTTGGATAATAAAACACCTTACACTCACCCTACTTTTATACATAAATGAGGGGCTCCTAAAACGTCATGATCTAGGGGCTTCCACAACTTGTCCATGTCAACTTTACACCAAGCCAACCTTGACACATAAGTGTAACCCCAACATATAACTTCAAAAAATGATAACTCCTCAACGACAACTCGGATTCAGACGATTCTTGTTGCGTTAGAATCGTATTGCCAAGCACTCTCATCCTCATCCGTCACACGTCATATCTCCATCATGGTTTTAGCCCAAATCACTATGGGTGCAAAACCCCTAAGTTTGGATATCAAACCCACAAGCCCATTTGTGGCACTTTGACCTCCAACCCTCGATCACTAGGGCTTGGACTACCTCCCAAGCTACACAAAAATAAACAAAGAAGGCATACAGAGACCGCATACTATGCTATATACTCCACAACAAATTGAGATTGTAGAAAGACAAAAGTGATTTTTTATGGAAATTGCAAGGTGCATGCTAGAGAACAATTCCTTTCTTAACATATATTGCACAGAGGCAGTCCATATCATTATATATTTGTAAATAGTTCTCCTACAAAGTTGGTTCCAATTGTGACTCTTGAGGAGGCTTGGTCTGGAGTCATCTCACGGTTTTTGGTTCAGTGGCTTGTGTAGAGATTCTTGATGAGAAGCACAAATGAGTTGGATTGAAAGAGATTAATGTTTATGGGGTATAGTGACTATCATAAAGCCTATAGATTGGTTGATAAGGAATCCGACAAGTGTATTTTTAGTTAGGGTGTTATGACAGATGAACATGCTAGCATGTTTCTGGATAGTTCAAACCATAAACTAGGTTTGAAATTTCTTGCAGATGGCTTTGATATTGTTGAAAATCTAAATATTTTGAATAGGTCAACCAAAGATGACCAGATCTATGGAAGTAATGAGGCTATTGAGATTAGTCCAAATGAGCACAATATTTGTGCTGAATTCAATTCAAATTGGCATGATACATATGTTTATTTACGAACTAATGAAGTGAAAACATGGCCTGAAAGTTTCTACCAGACATTTAATGATGTTTGCTTAGGTGAGATTCCTGAACCAGGGAAGGAAGGAGGTAAAAATTTGATTTTTGCAATTATGCATTACTTGCTAACATTCAATTTTTTTGTGAACCGTAAGAGTTGTGGACAAGTCAAAGGATGATCAGAATGGGAGAAAGCGATGCAAATATGATCTCTTGATGAAAAATGAGAATTGGGTGTTGGAGGACGTCGCTGTTCATTAAAAACCTATTGGTTGCAAAGGTGTATATGAGGTCAATTACATGACAGATGGTACACTTGACAAGCACAAAACAATGTTGGTTGTGAAGTGCTTTGATCAGCGGGAAGGGATAGACTATGAGGAGACATTTATTTCTACTGTAAAGTTGGTGAAGATTTGGTTAGTTCTAGCTTTTGCTGCTCATTGTAGCTCAACTATTTATTGAATGGATGTCAATAGTGGTTTCCTCAATTGTCATTTGGAGGAAGAGGTTTCTATGTATCACCCTGAAGGTTTTCAAGCCGTTGAAAAGGAACGTATGGTATGTAGATTGGTTAAGTCTCTTGATGGCTTCAGACAAAGACCAAGAGTTTGGTACATAAAGATTGCTAAAAATTTGTAGGACAACGCATTCAGAAGAAGCTTTTTTTATTCCATTTTTTTCATCAAAAGCAATGATGTTGATGTGGTAATATTGATGATATATGTAGATGACATCATTATCAAAGTTAGTGAGGTAAAAACAATTACTAAGGTTAAATCTGATTTATCTTGCACTTTTGATATGGAAAATTTAGGCCCCCTACATTATTGCTTAAGTTTGGCAGAATAACAAATGTGTTTTTGCTTCACAAACTAATAAAACCAAAGGTCTGTTAGGCAAATACAAAATGGTTGATTGTTAAAATTCATCTACATTTATGGAGAAAGGGCTAGAAATTTATGCTAAAGTTGACTCAAAATCAATAAATAAGTTGATTTACAGGGAATTGGTCGGATGTTTGATTTATCTTACAAGCACTAGGCCAGAGCCTAGTTTTGCAGTCAGCTAGCTGCTACATATCTAGATATATGATAAACACTAAAGTAGAACATTGGGAAACAATGAAAAGGGTTTTGAGATATGTTAAAGGGGCAATGGATTTTGGATTATTATATGGTGAAAAGTGCTGCACTTTAGTTGACTGGCTATATGGATTCTTATTGGGCAAGATCAGTGGATGATTGGAAATCAACAAGTATTTATTTGTTCAGTGTTTGAACCAGTGTTGATAATATTGCCGAAATATTGTGATATTTTCGGCAAGCTGAAATATCGCCAAGAAAATATCGCTATATTTTCTCTATATCGCGGGACGATAGGAAATATCGCCGGGTACTCTTGGGCCATGGCTAGAAAAGGGAATTTAGTCTTTTTTTTTGTTGTTTTTTTTTGTGAGGCTTGGAGAAGGAAGGGGAAGAGCTTTGTGAGGGTTGTCAAGGAAGGATTGAGGAACGAACAGCCATTATCACCATCAATTAAGAATATTTTGTTGATCAAAGATTGAAGAACAGTGAGACAAACTTCATTTCTTCCATTAACATATATGTTCTTAAAAACCCCTATGTTAATGATTTTTTTCATAGATTTAGGGTTATGCTTGCCAACAATTGGGTGCTGTTTCATGGGTTAGCAAGAAACGATGTTGTTTTCCTTTCTTCTATTGAGGTATAGCATATGGCAGCAATGAGAGGAACATGTGCAGTAGTTTGACTTAGAAGAATAGCTGGAGATTTGATACTTGAACAAACCAAGCTAAAATTTGTTTTCCATGTAAATTCATGAGTGCACCAAATACAATGATGTACAGTGTCACTTCAACAAACAACTCTTAGAAGATGATGTTGAACTTCAATATTGTAGCACACAAGGGCAGACTGTAGACCTCTTCACCAAGCCGCTTGGTTTAGATAAGTTTGCCAAATTTAGAGACAATCTTTGTGTATTTACCACAATGGCCATTAAGAGAGGATGCTACTGGAATTATCAATAATGGTCATTTATTAGTAATTAGCATTTACTTTACAATTAACAATGAATAAACAGGAAGATGTTATGTAACATCTTTCTGCACTTCATTTGTACATTTGTATGAAGACATTATGATTTGATAAATCACAATCTGATGGTACCCTTCTTATGAGCACGGTGTCCTCTCTGTTCAATATTTATATAATCCAATAAGCCTGACAGGCCAGAAATTCCCCTAAGTTCAATCTGTTTGAACTTTGAGCTCATCATTAAAGGTTTCCCTGTACCTCCTCTGTAAGAATGAGATTCCTGTGATTCTTATTGTGGCCTGAAGAATTTTGCCAATTGTTCTAATCAACAACTATTTGTCCCTCATGTAAAATGACCACCGATATGCTTATTCTGATTCAATATACTTAGAAAAACATGCCTCAATATTTCTTACTTTTGACAAATAATATGCAAGGTCCATTCGATACATGTTTCATTGAGTCTATCCTTAACTGCCAGGCTCTCACAAACGGCTAAGTAACCAGTAACACAGGATTTTAGTGCCTCTATTTTATTATTATTTAAATGGACTGGCATCTTTTAATCTAACATGTTTTGTTAGAAGCCCCCATTTTCAATTTAATCATTCTTCAAATGAAATATTTGGTTGGTAGATTTCAGAAAGCATTGTGGTGTCGGATTCTAGTTATCATTTTTCTAGTTAGGTTTCTTCCAGATAGTGCTAACACAAATAAGATGCATTTTGAATAAACTGTGCCCTGGGAATGTTTTATGAAGCTTCAAAGTTCAAACTATTATATTTATTGCAAATGGTAGACATCATGTTCTGTTTACTGTTCACAATCTAGCCATGCATGGGAATAAGAGCTCGATAGGCCTTTGCAGGTTTGGAAACCTCTCCTGGAGATTATTTTTTTACCTGCCTAACTTGGAAGTAGGCTTACTTGGCCTCTTTTTGTGGGGAATGTTGATTCCAACTCTTTTATTTTGAAAATAAAAAGCAAGCTTAGATTTCAAATTTTATAGTTTGCATTTTAGAAAGAAGATGCATAGAAGGCTTACATAGTTATGTACACTTAATCCCACAGTCTCATTGCCACTGTTGCTTTTATTATTTCCTGAAAGTCCAGGTAGAATTTACTCCCCATGCAAGTGGTTTTGAATTGCCACATTTCTCTGTTTTCCCCACATGTTTGTCAGATTGAAATACAACGGTTCATTCCCACCTTGGCCTCATCAAGGGACTTGATTAATCCACATATTAAAGTTTGTCCTAGTGCTGCTGTAAACACAAATTTTTCTGTAATACCTTATTCGGGTCCGCAGAGAGGGACCTCTTTAGCCTTTTGATAACTGCCTTTTAACAGAGGCTTTGAAGTCACTTGGTTGTTTCAGTGAAGAGAAGTGTCGAGAGGATATAAAGATGGACCAAACTTGTGGCATGAATATTGTGAGTTATGTATGGGTGTTTAGTTCAGTTTGTTTAAAGTGCAGTTTGCAGGTTGGGGGTTCAACAAAGTTACTTCAAATTCATGTTTGTCTCTTGACTGCATGATGACTTTTTGAGGCTTTTTGCCACTCCTGCTTGTGTCAAGCACTTTGTATCTTTGTTGTGTTGTTGCAGTGTTATCACTATGAGTTCCATTCGTGTGTTATTTTTGTCCACTTGGTCTTTAATATGTGTTTGGTTGTGGCAGAGAAGGGTTACTCTGAGGCTCAATGTGGTCTTGTATGTACATTGTTGGTGAAAGGATATCTGTCAGAGGATGGTGGTTGTTTTGTTATCACTATCAGAGGGCTACCAGTACAAGTACTTTTGTTGAAACTCTATGATTTTTGTAGTCTGCGCTTATTGAACTCTTATGGCGGGCAAATTGTTTAGTCATGGATAAGTTTGTTCTTTCTGGATTGTTCTAATTTTGAGATTAAATTTCTAGTGATGTGTGAATCCAAGGTCTAGTTAATGGGCAGCAGCTTTAAGGGACTTTCTTTTGGTAAATAGTTTTAGGGAAAGCTGCATCCTAGATTATTTTTCAGCCTGTTTTCTTTTAACATTGCTCTTACCTTGCTTACATTCTCCCACCTTCCAGCTACATCATATATGTTTGCAAGAAACACATAAATTCCAGCATTTTCAGGCTCTAACTTGAGAAGGTTTTTTGACACACGCTCTGCCAACTCTACATTGTAGTGAGCAACTCGCAAGAAGAAAGTAAAGTCCCTCATACCTCACTATCGGGTTCTATTGGCATATTTTTTATAATGTGCTCCACCTCATCCAATCGGCCGGCACGACCAAGAATATCAACCATGCAAGCATAGTGCTCCAGCCTAGGTGTGAGAGAAAAATCTCCACTCATGCAATTGAAGTATCACCAACCCTCATCCACAAGACCCGCATGAGTGCATGCAGATAAAACCCCAACGAAAGTGATGTGATTTGGCTTCAAGCACCGCTTGTTGAATTTGAACAAAAATTCCAAGGGCATCCTTATATAGGCCATGCATTCCATACCCACGCAATCATTGTACTCCAATAGATGACATCTCGTCTAGTCATTTTCTCAAACAAATGCTTTGCGGCATCTATGTTCCCTACATTTGGCATAAATGTCTACGAGGCGATCATCACAAAAACATATGCCTCAAGCCCATTTCTAATTATCAAATTATGGATCCGGTTACCTTGTTGCAGAGAGCTGGTAGATCAACACAAGTCGGGAGCACACTCGACATCATGACTGAATTAGGTTTCGTATCTACTAATTGAATTTGATGAAAAAGTACCAAAGCTTCTTTGGCATGCCCATTCTGCACATTCCCAACAATTATTACATTCCATGTGACTAAATATCTTTGAGATAATAAATCGAATAATTGTTGTGCTATATTTACATATCCACATTTGGCATACATGGCTACAACAGAATTACTTATAGAAACACTTGACTCCAGTCCACTTCTAATTATGTAATCATGGATCCACTTCCCTTGGTGCAAAGCAGGTAAACGAATGCATGCTGATAGTACATTCACCAAGGTAGCGAGTGAGGTCGCACATCTTCCATTTGCATTTTATGGAAAAGCTCGAATTCTGATCGGCACATCCATTGAAAGGGAAAATGAAGTTTGAGCTTGATGCCGAGAATAGTTGAATTGGATCATTGTTACTTGAGGAAAAAACAAAGCATAATACAATGGGTAATTCTCTCGCAAGAAAGTTCAAAGTTAATGGAAATACATGAAGAAAAAAATCAAGTTGAGGTCGAGATCAAAGTTCTTCAGGGTGAAGCTTGAATCATTAGAAAGTGAAAATACGCCTCGAAATACAAGCTTCAATCACTCGGTAAGGAAATGGACTCAATAATTGATGAAAGGGACCTATGTAAGAAATACGCAGAGGCGACGAACAAGCAACATTCTGAAAGCTCGTTAAAAAAATGCTGCTAAGTTGGAGGTCGAGTGCGAGACCGAGGGGTCTAGTGCGCAAAAGGTTACCGGGGCACTGCTTCGCTTGCTCAAATGAAACTTGAAGTAGAGACAAATTTGGAAAGGAAGCCGGGAAGTGAAATTTAGGAAGTCTCTTGGTAGGGGGGGGCCACTTCACCTATTTCTTCTACAATGTTTTCAAATGATAGTCACAGGAACATGCTCGGAAAGAGATTGAATATCTTACGTAACGCCCGTTAGCAATGGAGGAAAAAATCCAAGATGTTAAAAGACACTTTATTAAAGCGAGACGGTGAGCTTAAGGCTTCTAGAGTTATGTGTGCTAGAAACGACTCAACTTTGCCAAACTTTCCATCTATTCAATATTTACCACCTGTTTGGTAGAGACAAGTAGAGGCAATGTATTCAATATTTAATATTTACCACCTATAAGTGCCGAAAAAAATTATTGTTCACTTTGAGCAATTTATTTTCTTATTTTTTACTCTGCATTGAAATTTTTCAAAGTATGCATTTTACCCTTTTGTTTCACTATTTGTTGAGTTATGAGAAGTGGATACCGAGTAGCTATTGTCATCGGAGTAATGCTTGAGGGACTTTGAGATTTGCTTTCAAACAAGGCTTCCTAGATGTTATGGATGCAATGTGCCAAGTAAGTGCTCAGGGGAATGAATAATGATCAGCTTTGCCATTGCGAACAAAATTGATGAGGGAATTGCATAAACTTATAGCCATTCAAACTTGGCTATAGAACTTCTCTGAGAGTGAAAAAAAATCTTGGGATCAAGGCCAAATGCTAACCTATCTAGGCATAAAATTGTGTAATTGTACCCAAGAGTTTTTTGTGTCTTGCAAATTTTTTTACTTTTTAGTTGTATATTTGAATTTTGAACCAGAAAAAATCTCGGATTCTTGGTCAGGTTGGTTAATATGCAATCATAAAGCGAGCACAAGGAGGATTGAACCGAGGATTGGGATAGATAAGCACATAGTATAAGAGAGTGACAACTACATGCGGGTCATAGTGACTAATGCCGAGTATAGGATGACATTATACAAGTATATATATTATAATCTATTATTAACATAGGTTGTCATCAAACAAGTAGATTGAAAACTCGTTGAGTCGGAGTGTTTTATCTTTGATTGGATTGACTATATATTGAATTGTGGAGATGCAGATTGACATTGTATTGTACTTTGTCTCGATGTAAGCATAAAGTTTGACTTAGAAGCTCGTGTCAATGGCTTAACATAGCTTATAAAGTTTTGATCAAGAGTTTGGGAGAGTGGATTTAGGGGTGATATGCTTTTGTTGGTATCATTAATAGTAATTAAGCTGTTGTAAATAATGGATTAAGTAAACATATATAAGACGAATGAGTGCATACCATGAAGATTTGAATTCGTTTGTGTGATAAAGAGATGATGTGAGAACAAAATGGAGATGGTATGAAGATGTCGGGTTATGAAAAATAGACTACGGAAATAATGGTTAGATCTAGTCGGGAAGATTCTAAGTATTATGATTTATCTTATATGTGATTACTAGTACGACAAGCACAAAGAATGTAAAACATGTCTCGGTAATCACATATGATAGCTTTCTTCCTCTATAAATGTTTTTTATTCATTTCAATTTAGTAGTATACTTTATTTATAATATACAATACATAAAATTAATTTTAGTTATTGGATCTATTGCTGATGTAAACTCCTTAAATCTTTCAAACAACAAACTATCCGGGTTCAATTCCAAGCAGTTTTGGTGCACTTTGGATCTTAGTTTTCTTGATATTTTAAATAACGAGTTAAGTTGGCTCTGTGAATTGAAATGAATAAAAAACATTTATAGAGGAAGAAAGCTATCATCGTGATTACCGATACATGTTTTTACATTCTTTGTGCTATTGTACTAGTAATCACATATTAGATAAATCATAATACTTAGAATCTTCCGACGAATCTAAGCTCCAGTGAGAATCTTCATCGAATGGGTGCACGTACCATGAAGAGTTGAATTCGTTTGTGTGATAAAGAGATGATGTGAGAACAAAATGGAGATGGCATGAAGATGTCGAGTTATGAAAAATAGACTACAAAAAAATAATGGTTAGATCGTCAGAGAAGATTTTAAGTATTATGATTTATCTAATATGTGATTACTAGTACAACGAAGCACAAAGAATGTAAAACATGTACTGGTAATCTATGGCATAACATGAGTTTGCATAGGATATTGGGGACAAGACTCTAGAGGAGAGCGTAAATCGAAGGACGATTTCCGGGTTACGTTACGGAAACATGCCCTTCATAGGGGATATAAATACTATCATAGGATACGAGTGTATCCCTTGGCAAATTCAAATCAACGTATTTAATAAAATTTAAAATTTTTTTATTTTTGGTTCTTGCAACTCTACCTTTGTTTTTTTCACATGTTTTGTAGCAAAATTAATCCGGAGGAACTTGTGAAGAAGATACACACCCACTCTGTAGTAGTGACACTTGTATTGAAACTACTAATAGAAGAGGTGGGACCACTATAGCAAATATGGAGACTAGGGCATCCTGGCTAAGTGTGGAATTGTCTCCAAATTTGTAAGTCGATCACCCATGTTGATTTTTTATAATTATTGCGAGATGTGTATTTTGCCTTGGATGAGAGGCAGAAAGCGGAGTAGAGACATGATTCTCTATTTGTGGATAGAGGTGGATGTACTGTACTTAGATCTAACATGGCAAACAAATATCGAGACACCTAGAATTTGTAGACTAGACTTACGAGGATTTTAAGATGGTTAGATGCCCGAAAGTGTTGAGGCGGAGGATACATATTGTTGCGGACATATGGGGATACCATTCTCTGCGCAGACAATGAATTTTGGAGATCCCCGACTCTGTGTTACTTGTTAGGGCACAAATCAAAGCTCTGTGAAGTGAAGGAAAATTTGACATACATATTTATAACTCCTAGTGAATATTTATGGAAATAAAAAAACCTTCCATTAAGAGTGATAGTCAAAACTCGAAAGAAAATGCTTTGTCAAAAAAATATGTTTGGAGTCCGATTACGTGATTTCTATTTGGATGCCAAAGATTTGTAGGCGGTGGATATGTTGATGTGTAAGAGCAAGCACATAATTTTTCTTGAAAAGTAACAAGTGTCTCCCTTAGGGAAGTGAAGAAAAAAATGCATGATACATGATGATGTTAAATGTTGAAGAGGGCGCTATTGGTGATGACAAGGTGGCGACTACCTATTTAATTGCAATCAACGTGATTACCGATGTAGCAAGCACAAAGAATGTAAAACATACATCGCTAATAACCTTTATCGGTTTCGTCCAAAGGTCTCTGCGGAATTTGTTGACTTCATGCCTTCGTCTTTGTCTCTCGCAACTTCGTACATGCAAGCGGACGGACCATAAGGAAAACCATGCACAAATAGAGGAAAAAAATCAAACCCCTTACAAACGAAATCAAAATCAATGCGAGACTACCCACCTCGAGAATGCCCTTACGGTGTGAAGGGATCTTCCACGACCAGCCGTGTTTCAAATTTAAGATCACGCACCGGTACATAGAATAAATTTGGCGAAACAACGTGAGGATGAAGAGGCGTGCGACGGTCCTTTGGATCCAGGGAAAAGGATGCCCAACAAAGAAAATCCTTAATTGGTCACTGCGCGAGATCTATGACGCGAAACGGACCGGAGAGAGCTCGGCCTCGCTCGGCCCGGCAAGAACTTGAAAATCGTATGCACAAAGCCCGACCACCTCTCCGAACCAACGAAAACTGCCAAAAAAATTGGGGAGAATGGCAAAGAAATCTGGAAAATCGGGGGCGAATGCCAAGGAAACCTGGAAAATCGGGGGCGAATTTCATGTTTCCAGTGGTGTGCGCCTTTTTTTTTGTGGGCTAATGTTAAATAATTATTTATTTTTAAAATATTTTGTGGGCTAACTTTATTAAACTATAAAAAATGGGTTTTATATAAAAAATTCGCCCTAATAAAATTTAAAATTTCTTAAAATTCGCCTTTGGGCTAAAATTCGCCCCTAAAATTATCCCTGTTCCTGGGTTAACTGTTGGGTTGCCTGTTTGGTTGTTTTCAACCTCTGTAGTCCCGAATGTCCCGGCTTCTGTTCAATCAGTTCCTACGCCTGAACAACATCATGTTGATTCTAAGGTGGACCTCTCCCCTTCTTCACCTGTTTCTGCGTCCTCCTCTTCTACTTCGCCTGGTGAAAGTCTAGATTCAAGTAACCAGGTGGCTAAGAAGAAGAAGAAGAAGACAAAGAAGAAGAAGTCTGATAAAGGAGAGGCTAGCTCTGCGGCTATTGCGCCTAAGAAGCCTTCCGTCGATAAAACTCCCAACCCTCCACGGAAAGTCAAGTTCCCTTGCATGTTGTGCATGGGAGACCATCTTCTTCGAGATTGCCCTGGCATTCCCAAGGTGCTCGAAGCATGGTCCAATGGTCGCCCGCCGTTGCCTTTGGCTTCTGGGAGTCAAGTTGGGGGCACGTCTTCAACTGGTGCTAGTAAGGCTCCTAAGAAGCAGGGTAAGATTACCAATCCCTGTAAGTTGTGTGAAGGGCACCATGCCATTCACCTTTGTCCGTATATGCATGAAGCCAAGCGAGTTTTGGACAACTTAACCGGTTCTACACCATGCCTTCCAGATGGTTATAATCGGATTTCTTTGAGTCCTCCACCAGTTGATCCTACGATTGGTCAAGAGTCATCCTTGGTCAATCCCGCTCCCCCGGAAATTCCCATTCAGCAATCCATTCCCGACCAACCATTGGTCGTGGGATCGGTTGAGCTTTCCCCGTCTGCGGTGCACCAAGTATTTTCCATCGAGAGTGGACCTCACATCCCTCAGGTTCTTCTTGTTTCTTCAGATTCCTTGGATTTGGAGAAAGATTCTCCTGTCCCTATATTTCAAGAAGCTACTCCTCCGCCTCCCGTGATGGAGGTCCCGGAGGATACTCCTCCCACCTTCGAGATGGAGGTCATGGAGGATGCTCCTCCTTCTTCCATAACACTAGGGGAAGACCATCTCAGTTCGATGGTAGCCCCTCCGAGTAGTTTGGTCGCTTCCTTTGATTGGAGTCGATTTGCAGGATACTGCCTTCCATCTTATGTGCCTTTCGAGATCACAGTATAGGCTTTTGGTCTGGTCGTACCCAGCACCATTATAGACGAAGGTGTGTCTGTTAGTGTTCTATCCTCAACTACTTGGCAAGATTTTGGCTCGCCGCCGCTTGCGCCTGTTACGAAAAATATGTTGGCATTTAACAGAAGAACGAGTCAACCCTTAGGGATCCTTCCAAGGTTACCTGTTACTTTGGGAGGTAAAACCGTCCATATGGACGAGATGGTTGTTCCAGGCCCCTTGGATTTCAATCTGCTTTTGGGGCACAATTACACCTATGCCATGGGAGCGCTTGTCTCCTCCCTCTTTCGTGTGGTCTGTTTTCCACATGAAGGACAGATCGTGACCATTGATTAGCTTTCATTCTTTGGTCCTGATATGGCAGCTGGCCCGCCATCATCCCTTCCTGGTTTTTATCCACCCGTTGTATCTGCCCTACCACAGGTCAACTATGTGGCTACCTACCCCATGCCTGTACCCAGTGATAGTGCCGTTGTGCATCAGGTGCTGGGGGCATTGGGTCCTGACTTCCAGGATGTTTTCCTTCCATCAAGAGTGGAACTCTTGGAAGCGATGACTTCTTATTCATTATGATGAAGTCAGTTGGAGCACAGTTCATTTTCTTGTGTCAAGCTCCTTAAAAAATGAAACAAGGTTGTCGGAGCAGAGTTCCTTGTCTTGTGTCAAGCTCCTTAAAATATGAAACAAGGTTGTCAGAGTAGATTTCCTTGTCTTGTGTCAAGCTCCTTAAAAAATGAAACAAGGTTGTCGGAGCAGAGTTCCTTGTCTTGTGTCAAGCTCCTTAAAAAATGAAACAAGGTTGTCGGAGCATGGTTCTTTTCCTGTGTCAAGCTCCTTAAAAAATGAAACAAGGTCTGTCGGAGCAGAGTTCCTTGTCTTGTGTCAAGCTCCTTAAAAAATGAAACAAGGTTGTCGGAGCAGAGTTCCTTGTCTTGTGTCAAGCTCCTTAAACCATGAAACAAGGTGTCCTGAGGATAGTTCTTTTAATGTGTCAACCTCGTTAAAATAATGAAACATGTTCTTGTTCAATTCGAGTCTTTGATTAGATCTCGTAAAATCCCAGTCGAGTCTTTCTTAGATCTCGTAACTTGAACCTTCACTCCCTCCATCTGTTTACTCAGGTGCATGGACTGAAGCTTGGGGGGCATGTACCTCGAATTGAGTCACCATGCTGGGGGCATGCTTACTTTTTCAAGCATAGTTTTTTTCCGTTTCAAGCTTGTGTAAAAATGAAACCAATTTCAAGCAGAGTTTTCTGATTTCAAGCTTGTGTAAAAATGAAACCATTCCCTTTTTACCTCTTGTGATTGCCATTTTATCAGCCTATTTTTGCCAGATGAGCCTTGGTTTTCTCATTCCATCGTCACTATCTGCTTGGACGGTTATATGCCTTCACTTGTTTGTCTTACCCATTCCTGAGGAACCGCTGCGATGAGTGGTCTTGTTAGCCAGCCTCTTAACCTTTACTTGTTCTGAGCAGTTCCACCATTACCGGAACCAGTTGTTACCCTTTATACCACTCGTTCCTCTAGGAGGAGTCAACTTTTAGCTCTTTTCTGACTCTTAAAAACTGAAAAGATTGCCGAGTCCCTTGTCGTTTTGATCTCGTTAAAGTGGCTGCGAAACGAAATCTACCTAGTATACGTTTACCCCTTTTTCGGGCTGGGATAGATTATTTACGAAAAAGGAATACCCTAGCCTATTGCGACTAGGAGGTTTTCTCAGACATAGATTTCTACCTTTTCGGATCTGAGGAACTATTTACGAAAAGGGACCATTGGAGTTTACTTTTCTGCTGTCTTTTCAGACTCTCTAAACATGAAAAGATGCCGAGTTCTTCCTTTGTCAGACTCGTTAAACCCTGATGACATTGGATTCAGTCGTAATGACGGTACTCGAGTCTCTCCTTCCTAGGGCTCGTTAAATGTACTAGGATGGATTCGTCCGAAGGAAGGATTTATATGACAAGCATATGGTATCCTCTTCAAGCTTGTGTAAAAATAAAGAGGTACTCACCGAAATGGTGGGGAAAATGGAACCAATATCATTGTCATGTTAGCAGTATGTCGCTCTTGAACATGGCACTTGTCTGCAGTCGTGTCGGGTTGGGGACATCTCATCTCTTTTTTCACTTGCATCCATGGGTTTGGGTGGTCCCTTTTGACCTCTCATCTGCTCTTTGCCTCATCATCATGACCTCTGATATTTTGATGTCAAATACTGCCAAATCCACTGTTGTGCCACCAATATGTTCAAGAGAAGTTGACCTCTGCAAACTCCAACCTTCCTCTGATTCTCATATGATCTTGATTCACAAAAAATTTATGTTCCTCTGTCTCGTGTCAATGATGTGGAAAACACTATGGCCCACCTTTGATCAAGGTCACTTCCTGTCGACTTCAGCTCATTATCCAGGAATCTGATCTAGAGACTCCCTTCTGGTACCTTAGAGCCTGCATGCCTCAATGGCAGGTTCTTCGCATTCGACGCAAGGTTTTCATCATTGACCTTCGATCGGATGATTCTGTGGGTGTTCGACGCCAGCTCACTGTTCACATTCCGTGGATTGTACCTATAGTACCTTGAGGGCCATTTTCATTATTGGTGGTTCCTCTCACGTCCGTTTACAGCTTTCATCACTGGCTGGTAATCAGACGATGTTCTTGCATGTTCGACTTCAGCTCACATATTCACATGCTTGAACTTGTACTCTATTCGGGTCGAGATGGAGCGCAAGACCCTGGATTCCTGTTTGTTATAATCCAGGCTGCGAGTTTATGGATTATTATGATTAGTAACATGACTCACTTACTGGATGGCTGCGACCATACCTGAGTCTATTTATCGATCCTCATTGGATGGCTACACCCATGCCTTGGATCTGGATTATTGTATACTCTGTTATGGATGGTTGCGCTCATACCTCATATATATAATGTATTTGAGACATTAGTTGTACTTCTTCACACAGGTTTTCTGACGGCGGAGTTTTCAGTTGGACACGTTCTCGTAAAGCATTTCACCCCTCTCTCTCGTTCGGGCCTCATACTTTAGGGGGCATCTGTTACACAAAAATTTGTCACCGTCCCTGCGATCCCTGTCCCGCACATTGGAGGGCTCATTTTGTGACCTGTGAGCAGTAACATGGCTTGAAACCACTTTCATGACATCCCTCTGAACAAGAGCTTTCATTGCCCTGAAGACATCTCCTTGTGAAAAACCCTAAAAACACCTCTTTTTGCATTGGCACGGGCAGCCAGTTCAGTACCCGCGCCAATGGGGGAAATCCTTCAAAGAGGGCGCGCCAATTGGCGCTCTGTCCCAGAGTCGCACTCGCGCCAACCAATTTAAGCAGTGTTTTTTAAAAATAAATGGCGAAAGTTTCGTCCTAACAAATTCCTGGACTGCTATCTATCTTGAGTTGGGAGGTTTGGCTATGGATTTCCATAGAGAGGAAGTGGTTTGCCACCTCTCATGGAAGCTTCCTTGATGATAGGGCCAATCCCATGATTATAGGGATCCCAACTCCCCTTCCTCCATCTATAAAAGCTTGCACACCTCCATTGCAAGCTAGTCTTCAAGTTCCCAAATTTCTAAGAGCCTTATGCTGCAAGAGCCTTCTTGATTCCCTTAAGGCCAAATCCAAGCAAGGAGACTATTGTCAAGTATCCGGAGAGAGAGGCTTATCCTATCCTTGACAAGCTTTATCGAGACATGTTTTGCTGATGACCCGCCAAAGGAGAGTGTTGCGTCGAAGCTATGGTTGTATTCTTCTTTTGATTCATTAATGATAAGCGACTATTGGTTATGGTTCCACTCTTATTCTTGATAATGTTCATGAGTTATGTCTTCTTCGACTGACATATAGTTGTATATGATAGATTGTATGCTTGCGTTTGTGTTGTTTCTTGCATGTGCAGGTGTCCGATCACGGAGATCGTGAGGATTGTGATCTGCCAGGGCAAAGGAACAGGAGCACCACCTCTTCTACAAATGACAGCGTTGGATTCCAGGTAAGCCTCCATCACAAGTCAGTTTATTTTCAATTAGGAACCTACACTGTAGCGTGTTTGATTGTTGCTAGACCCGATCTGGGCTAGTAGGGGTCGCCTCTGTTCGTAGAGGGGATTAACCTCTTCAACACTA